>CATIWR010197308.1:0-69652 GCA_949677035.1 Omphalea diandra
TTATGATGTTTATAAACACACTATATATATATATATATATATATATATATATATATATATATATATATATATAATCACATTGATTTTTCGTCCATAACCAACATATACTGAGCAATTACCTTCATATTCGATATCTAGGCATCACATATTGATCATCGTAGACATTGTCGGGACAAAATTCGAGTTTCCTAACGTTCGCAACATGGCAACCTCGGTGGCCGGCATAGGGGCTGTTGGTCGAAAAATTTTTCAATCGCCAGAGGGTTGTTGGATTGGGTATGGTGCCCTAAGAGGCGAGGAGTACAATCATACCGAAGCCCACATAAGCCCTGAGGGAGTGCCCTAGGCCTGCCGCTTGCTGACCCCCCAGGGAGGTGACTACTCATACCCCCCTAAAGAGCGTTAGGAGCAACTTCAGGCCTGACAGGAGGAGACATCAATATGTTTGAGGAGGCCTCCCTCTAAAAAATTAAATTCTAAGAGTTTTTAGCTGAAATTTTGTATAGATGTTAAGGACAAGAAAAAGAAGCTAGGAAAAAAATTTGAAAATTTTTCTCCAACACAAACTATTTTTTATAATTTTTAATCACTAAAAATATGAAAATCAAAAAAAAAAAAATAGTAGGGAAGTCCAAAAAAATGCCATTTTTTGTGTGAGGCTCTCAAATATATATATATATATATATATATCATATAGCATACACTAACTTCTATGTTAACTAACATGCATTGTCAGATTTCACCAGCACCACCTTCTATATGATCATCTGACTTCACAAAATAGTCATTTAGATGCGAAGGTGGTGCTGGTGAAATCTGACAATGCATGTTAGTTAACATAGAAGTTAGTGTATGCTATATGATAGTAAACCGCTGATCAAACTCATGCTAAAACTAAGTTTAAAGCTCGTCTCAAAGCTTGCCTCGTCTCGGACCTGCATCCTAATATGTGACACCAATTCTGAATATCGAGTCATATGTGATATGGTTGAGTAAGAACTAGTGCAATAAGGGGAGGACTAGATGTTGTCTTGTAGTCAAATCCGAACACTTTGCTCTTCTTGAATCCTCCAACGACATCTATGTACACCTGGTCATTGTTGATGGCTTGAGTTTCCATAGAACCAAAGTAGCATTAACAATATGATTCTCTGCCTCTGCCTAATAAATTTGAATAATGATTATGAATGATAATTGAAGTTATTATAAGAACATTTTTTTTTGAAAATGAAAAATAGTGTATTGATTTTTATTTAACTCACCTTGGTGTCTAATGATTTTTTATCAACAAATTGATTGTTGCTCTTCTTATTATGTTTTTTTTGAAAACGTCATAATTTGTGACTGAACATTTCAGTTCTTTCTCTTGAAATAAAATTTTATTCCTTTAATCAAAACATTTCATAATTAAATAAAAAAAGTAAATAAACTAACCAAATCCTTGATGTGCTCAAGGCATGATCTATAATCAATTGAATGGCGAGATGGACCAGTACCAACACCACTAGGCTTCGTGTGTTTGTTCTTGGAAGCTTGGATAAAATGAGCTAAAAATTCTGTCATATCCCATTTTTTTTCTTCCACAAATTTTAAATATCTTCGGAGACACATTCTGACCTATTATCATGTCTTTAGCGGGGATAAAGTATCAGAATACTACCTATCAGTTGTATGCTCCCGTGTAAAGTTGACCATGGTCTTCATAGTGGTGTTCCAAAAAAAATATTTCCGCAATATAAGAAAATAAAACATGAGCACATAAATTAAAATTATATTAAGAATTTAAAACCCAGAAAATGGCAAGAAGAAAGAAGAAGATGGAGCCATGGCGGTGGCGGGATGTGTGGAAGAGAAGGAGATGGTGGTGGCGGGATAAGCTATCGACAGCAGGATGAGGTGAGGTTGTGGGTGGGAGGGAGAAAGAAAAAGAAGGGGAAAAAAAAAAGGAAAAAGAAAAAAAAGAAAGAGGAGGGGGTCGGCTACCTTAAGGCAGCGTTAATGGTCTAGCAGCGACCTAAACCATCACTAGGCCATTAGTGTTTGTTGGCCACAGCAGGCCGACAAACATAGTGACGGTTGGGCCGTAGCAAACTTAGCTACAACCTAGCTTGTCGCTAAACTTGCGACAACTTAGTCTATTGCAAGCATGAGATCTGGGCTAACTTTCAAGCTTAAGATATCCTAGCCTATCACTAAGTTAGAGAGCTTGGCTAGGCTTTCCATCCTAGTGATGGGTTAGACCGTCGCTTGTCTTTATAATTAATTTTAAAATATTTTTGTTCAATATTATTAAATTAATATTATAATATTTTAAAATATTTTAAATTCATTATAACATTGTTTATGATTATACAATATTAAACCTAATTATTAATTAATTTATATTAATTTTAATTAACTAATTCAATATTATATTATGTCAATATAATATTAAGATTTTATATTAACATTAAATTTTTTATTGTGATTAAATGTTATAATTTGATACTATATTATTACTTATCAATATATTATCAATATCTTAATATATATGTTCTTAATATTAAATATTATATTATTATAATATAATATTTATCTAATATATACATATTATTTATATATTTATTCTTAATATATATTAATTTTCTTAATTTCATATTTAATTTATATATATTATTTTAATATATATTATGTTAGTTTTACTATAATTTAATATTAAATTTAGTCTGCTTTAATATTATATATTTACTATAATATTAATTTTACTATAATTTAATCATTTAATATTATATTTAATATTGTATTTACAATATTATTATATATTTTATATATTATATTATAATTCTATACTATTAATTTAATCATTTAAGATTAGTGATGAAAATTTCATTGCTATAATAGTGATGACTAACTTTCAAATCGCTAATTAGTGATGGAATTGTTGTTGCTAGCTTTAGCTACGCAAATTTCCATCGCTAATTCGTTGGTAAGAGACTAGCGCCACTTTGGCACCATCTTACCTACAAATTTAGTGATGGATTTCAAAACTATTGCTACTTTTTAAGATTTCATCGTTAACCTGTTGGTAATCCATTGCTAGTTAGCTATGAAAAATTTTTGTTGTTGAATTCATCGCTATTCCAAAAGATTTTTATAGTGATATTTCAAGATTGTCAATGATTCAAATGAATCCTTGTCTAAAATTAGATTAGTATCATTTAAATTAAGTTATTGAAAATTTAATATTTAAATATAAGTGATGATTAAGAACTGTGCATTTTGAATCTTTGTCATATGAAAGATTTTTTATAACTTAATTTAAAATTGTAATAATTAGCTGTGCATAATGAACATAAGTAAACAGTGTGTTTAAAATCTTTTTGTAGATTGTGATTAACTATGAATTCAAATAATATTATATAAAAATGATGAAAATAAATTGAATGGAGACAATTATAACATTTGGCAGCTAAAAATACACTATATCCTAGAGGATCAAGAGGCTTTGAAGGCTATCAACACTATTATGGATAAGACTTTTTCTATTAGGGGCACTACCAACAATGCATAGTTTAGACACAACACGTAAAATGCCCAGAAGAAGAAATATTCTATGGGATGGAGAATCCTAATCAGTTCTATGAATGATGACTTGATTTATGAGTATTAATAGTATTATATTGTCATGTCATGTGGGTTGCCATAAGAGAGAAGTTTGGAGGAACAATGGTCTCCAAAATTAGACAAGTAATCGTTAAATTAGATACTTTATAAGAAAGTCCCTAATAAGTACATAAAATAATATTCTAAGGAATATCTCAAATATTATTATGAAACTAAAATCAGTCGGGTATTAAAACTTAGAGATGAATAACAAGTTCAAAATGTTATTACATCTCATCTTTGAAATATATGATAGTGAATATTATCCATGATCAGAAAATCAAAATTTTTACTAATATTGTGCACCATATGAAATTGAAGGATGACTGCTTTGAGGTAATTAAGCCCAATAATAAAATAGATGTGAAAGATATTATTAATTTTTCATAGCACGTACTTTGAATGTGAAAAGTATACATTCATAATCATTCGACAATTCTTTTGATTTGATTATAATCATTAACCAATCCTCTTGTTTTATTTGATGAATTAGGAATTAAAAGTCATCATACTTATTTTCCATTTCTTTTGTGCTATAATTGTGAAAATTTGATTGAAAAGGACTTTTCTTCAAATAAAAAAAAGAAATTATATCTTTCAATATATTGAATTAAGTATTTTATGTATCTCAAGATAAAATACAATTAAATAATGAAATAGATATCAAAAGAGCAATTTCCTAGAATATGAAGAAAAAAAAAATTGCATAATCATTTTATAGATTTCACATCATTTTCATATTGTATAAGCAAAACAAAATCATAAGATATGTAACATTAATTGAGATTTTACAAACAAACTCTACATATCTCCTCTCTTCTCTTCACATATTTTTCTTTATTTTTCCTTTTTCTATATTAGTTTATGCTACCATTAATTATTTTTTAGTTGATGACAGACTTTTTCTTTTTTCTTATTTTTATTTTTTAAAAATTAATTTAGATATAAAATAAATATATAGATTTAGATATCAGATATAGTCAATTTGTGTCCTTTAGATATAATTTTATAAACTTTATGTGTTCTTTAATTATTTGGAGTCTTATTATAGAAATATTGAATCATCCTTAATTAATATATATTGTTCTAAACATAAATATTCAACTTTTATCTGCAAAATTATAAGATTTTGAATTCAAATTTGAGTTATAAATAAATTAATCAAAAATAAAAAACTATAAAATATGCAAAATACTTATAATAATAATAACAATAATAATAATAATTGATGGCTCTCGCATAACCATACACCTTATGGATAGATATTTGCCCTATGGTGTACAAATGAACCCTTTGGAATCAAACAGTTAAATGACCTACAAAGATAAAAAAAAAAAAAAAAAAATTTAAACAACCGAATGGTTAGACTGTTCGGAAACCCTTAATAGGATAAGAGGATTTATTATTCGAGAGTCAGATAGTTAAAAAATGGATTTGTTTTTAGATATTTCAAGATAATGCTGACATATATAACTGCTACTATTTTGTCTTGAGTAAAAAGAATCTAGAAAAGTTAAGATATATATATATACTCTCACTATTTTCTATAGTAGAACGAAGTTTTTTAAGGTTTTTACTAAGACTTTCTTTAATATCTTTATCTCACCTTCAAGTTTAAAAGCTTTCTTTATAAATAAGTTTTCTTTACACATATATTCTAATTTAAGCATCAGAGTGATTGTAATATTCACAAACCCCATAACTCATGTTTGCTTTACTTTATAGGGTCATTATACCAGCTTGGTGATCAAGGGCCATTAATTGGCGTCGTGTATGGGAATCACTACCAATACCTCTTTAATTTCCCACCTTTACTACTATAACTACTTTTCCTTTTATCATAAGTTGAAAATGGCTAGTCACTTCAAAAATCTACCTTATATCTTTTAAGAGGAGGAGAACTCTTCCCTTAACACCACAACCCTAAAAAACACAACTAATTCGGTTGTTAATGCTGCCAACACTATTGCCAACAATATCCTAACCCAATTCTAGGAAGCCCTCACGAGGACTATAAAGATAGCCATGGATTCCTTCAACACGCATGTTATTAGGGCCTTGAACACTGGCTTGGCAGCCTAAATCCTTCACCTCATGAGGAAAATCCAACTGGACCTCTTCCCTAGGCAAATCCTCTAACATCTAAAACCACACAATAAGATAATAGAGCTGATGCATAAGTTGAAGATTGAAGGAGGAAATGAGCCAACTTAAAGGAAGGGGTTGACTCATAGGATGTAAACTCAAAAGGCCAATCAAGTTCTATCAAGAAATATCTCGAGGTCTCGCCTCTAACTTAGGAAATCATTAAAGAAAAAATTTCTAGCCAAATGGAAGCTCTTAATGCTATAAGCATATAATGGCTAAGGCAATCCCCAAATGTACCTTTTCACCTTTCAAACAATAAGGTTGCTAAATGGCTTCTTTGATGCTATCCTCTATAAATTTTTTCCTACCATACTAATAAAGACAACTTATAGATGATATCTTCAACTAGCTACTAACTCAATCCATTCCTTTAAGGAGCTAGAGAAAGCCTTCCTCGTCTAGTTTGCCATTAACATCTCTCGTTAAAGAAATATTAGTTCCTTAGGATTTTACAAGTGGGGAGGGCAAAACCTTTAGAAATATAGTAATTGAGTTAACAAAGAGGCCATTAAGATTGAAACCATTAATATGAAGATAATTGTGAAATCCATAAGAAGGGGGACAATGTTCGAAAGCCTGAAAGACAAACTTCATACTAAAACCATCAACTCATACTTTGAACTAATCACCATAGCTTAGAGATATATTGAATTAGATGAAGCAAAAATAAAGGAATATAAGAATAATGATCGGTGGAGCTAAAAGAAGGCCCAAGATAAGAGAACATATAGTTCTTAGCATCGAACACTCTAACATTATACTCCTTAATCCAATAGGATAGAGCAACATAGATCCACAGTTCACACCTTTCAATGAGACTAAAGGTAGTATTATTATTTAGATAAAATAAAGTGAAATTGACATTAAATACCTTCATAGGCTGAACCACGATAAGACGACTAATAGGGACAAATCTTTGTTTTGCAGGTTTCATGAACACCATGGACAGAACATTGAACAATGTTGGCGTTTCAAAAAGGAGGTTGAGAGATTGATATAAACTGGAGCTCTTCAAAAGTTTGTTAAAGATGACAAAGGGAAAAGGCCTGGAGAGGACAACATCAAATGATGAATGGATGAAGGGCTTCGAAAGGGTCTAGCAAGAGTATTCAACATGATTATGCGATGTGAACAACCCAACACTTCAAGAAGGAAGTGAAAACAATCATATGTCTTTATGATAAACATCATTAAGGCCATCATACCTCTAGTCATGTTCGTTCTTAAAGTTGACAAACACATTAAAGGCCTCTATAGTGTTGCATTAGTAATGAAAGGGATCGTTAATAAATATCTAATGAAGAGACTATTGGTAGATGGGGACAGGGTAACAAACATACTAACATAACAGGCATACAAAGCCATATGAAACGTACTAGCCAACTATAAAAAGTAGGCAAACCCCTTGTTAGGTTTAGAGGGAAGCAGTTAAGATCCATATGAACAACAATCTTATTAATAGAGATGATCAACAAGTGTTTTGGCCTAATCTCTATAGTAAGAACCTTGCTCCATATAATAGATAAAGAATTTCCATATAACATAATTCTTAGTAGGTCATACTTATATGAGACAAGATCAGTGCATAGCATAAGGTGCTTGACCATAAAGATACCTATACCTAAAGGAGTAGTGACTAACTAAGGCAACTAAAAGTTAGCAAATGAGTGCAATCATTTAGCTCTCTAACAAAACAGTACAACATCAAAAGACAATTTACTTAACCCTAAACTTCTACTTAATTATGAAGGAAATTCTTTCTTAATCTAGAGATTTCCCTTTCGTTAAGCGCATCAAGCCTGAAATGGACATCATCATCATCATCTATAGACAAATCCAGATCCTGTTTCATTATTAGCTTAGCTAAAGTGGAAGAGTATGACTGGCTTTCTAGAAAATTAGACAAAACTAGCTTTTTTGAAATGATCAACATGCGCTCAAAAAGACCTCATAAACCCTTGCCTACCAAGCTAAAAAGTAAAAAAGGCAAAAAATGGTTATTAAAAAATTTGTGTGCCACCTCAAGCTTAATCTAGAGTCGTTTGCAAGGCCTTTGCCCATAAGACCTCGCTCTTGCCATTTTTGCTTCAAAAATGATGATTTTGGGCGCAAATTGATGGATTTTTATCATAGGACTTGAAAAAGGTTCAAAATTAAGTTCCAAAGAAAGGGGAATTGATTGCCAATAGCTGGAATCAAGCTTTGATGATAACTTTAAGCGAAGGGAATTCACTTTCCATTGAAGAGGTCTGAAGGCAGTTCAAAGTTCCTATCCTGGTTTAGTTGGGCTCGTACCTGTCTTTTCCTTATCTGTCCGAAGAGAAGTGGGTTCCTTATGAAAGTCTACAATTTCTGCTTAACTGGTCAGCTCGCCTGGATTTTTCCTATCAACTAAAGAGCAATGCTAACCGGCCTTTTACTAAAATGGCTTTCCCAAAAGGCTAACACAACTCTTTGATTTTATGGTACTTCCTACGAAATGATTACCTAAGACACTAACTCTCTAAATGTTAGTCGCTATCTTTGATGAAGTACCGTAGAAAATAAATTATCTCTTCGTGGAATCAGACAATCTGCCTTGACTTAGATAGAGCGAAAGCATAAGTAAGTGACATGAACCTTTTTTTATCAGTGAAGGATATAGCCAAAGAAATACTTACAACTGGCTTTAATTCGGACTCAAAAGTTTGGTTATCTGAGCTAGTCAATATTTATAGCGCATGTTGATCGGTAACAGAAACAGAGGCTTCTCCTTTTAATGGTGGACAGGCCACTAGGACCTTTTTTTCCTATATGTACGTAATTTCTTTGAGAAAAAAAAGTAGAAAATAGGCTGAAAAGGAGACAAGGATTTAAGTCGATAGAGCTCTTCCTCTGGTGGAAGAATCGAGATAGCTCATAGAAAAGAAAACGACCCTCGTGCTGCTCTAGAGCTGCTCGAAGTGAAGTAAGAACCTTATCCTCAACCAATCCCAACCTTGCAAGAAAGATCAGTGGCAGTAGTAGAGGCTAAGCCTTTTTTTTAGAATAGATTTTGGAATATCTTTCAGCGAAAATGATGCTCTTCTACAATAATGAAAGGGACTAGAAGAAAGATGCCATTTCTTAAAGGCAGTCTTTCTTCTTTCTTTGGATTCTTGTTCCTTTGAATCTAGTTCTATGAAGATCAATCTTAAGGTATCACTTCCACGAAAGGAGAACTTTCTTCAATTGGATATAGAAAAATTTTCCTGAAAGCGATAAGCAGAAGAAAGGTCATCTATCTCGAAAAGAGGGGAAGAATAAATATCATAAAATCGTGAATGACTAAGCGTGATGAAAATGAGAAAGTAGCAAGCTAGTCGCATTCCATTTCTTATTTTTTCCCTTCCCTCCTTCATTAAGTCCCGTCCCATAGGTATAACATTTGAATCAATAGAGAAAGAAATAAAATAATAAATAATATAAAGAAAGAATAAAGAATAAAGAAAATCCCTTTTCTTGGGGATTTTTTTGGTCTTTACTTCGAAGACTGACAGAAAGAAAGAGACTTTATAACCTTCGTTACAAAATGAGTCTCATACTATGGGAATAAATCTAAGGCTGAACCTAGAAAGAAAGGATACCACAGTGGTATAAGATCTTACATAAGGCTTAGGAACTACTAGCCTAGTTGGAACTGCGTCTCCTCTTTCTTGCTTGCTTTTCCTTCTAGTCATAACTCTTAGTCCCTGCTATGACTATTTGACTCCACTTCTTCTTTTTCATTATAGAAATCCGTTATCTTACACTTTTATACTAACATTCTCTTCTTTCTTCCTTTACTGTTGATGCAACAGTAATTAGATATTTCTTTTATTTTGAATTGATACAATTTTAATTCAAAAAGGAAGTAAGGTAAGACACTAGTCTCCTATTTTAGAAAAGCTACTATTAAATAGAATCCACAACTAGTCTTTCTCTTGTGAACGACTCCACTGCAAGAAGAGTAAGTGCTCTTTTTAATATTCGGTGTGCACTAATAGGAGTAGACATTGGAATAAGAGTTGTTGTCGGACATTAATCAATAACAAGTGTGATCTTTTCTGCTGTGATTTCATCAGTAAGCGCTGCAGATTTTATCATATAAATAATGACCCTCATTAGCACTCAGATGGGATGAATACAAAGGAAGGCAGGGAGTACCACTAGTCTCAGGGACAAATGCCACAGAAGGAAGAGAAGTAGCTGCTCTTAAATGCCCTCTTGTTGTTCTTGAAGAAGCTATTTTCAACGTTAACTAGAAATAATATAAGAAAGATGAAATTGAATAAAGAAGATCAGAATCAGTTGGTGAGTTAACTGAACTTAAAATGTCCATTGATAAAATAATTAAGTTTGGTGTAGATATGAGTTAGATATTGACTAATCGACTGACTCACATCATTTAAGAGAATGTTGAAATGTTCACCTCTCAACTAGGAGAGATATAGAGGATCAATCTATTAGTGGCTTATGGCAGATTAAATGTAGATCATAGGGCAAAACCAGTAAAAAAAAAGAAGAAGGAGGTTTCCCCTTGAAATTCATAAAGCTATGGAAAAGGAAGTACACTAACTGTAAGATGTTGGACTTATTAAAGAGGTAAAATATCATAACTGGATGACGCATATTGTGATGATCAGGAAACTAATGAGAAGTGAAGGATGTGCTTCAACTTCATAGACTTAAACAAAGCCTACTTGAAAGATAGCTACTCGTTACCTAACATCAATTAACTGGTAGACTCCATTGCTTATTTTTCCAGGTATAACTACCTTGACATTCCATAATGATATCATCATATACCAATGCGTCTAGATGATGAAAAGAAGACAACCTTCGTGATAGATCAATCTACCTATTACTACACAAAGATACCCTTTATCTTTAAGCGGGAGCAACCTGCTAAAGGTTGATGAATTTCATGTTCAATGAGCAAATCAGTAACAATGTCAAGGTATATGTAGATGACATTATTGTTAAAAGTGAAGATGAATCTCATGCAAATGATTTGCATGAGGTTTTTGATATCTTGAATAGGTATGACATGAAACTGAACCTAGATAAATAGACATTCAGGATAAAACAGGTAAATTCTTAAGATTTATGATTTTTGAATAAGGAATTAAAGTAAACCCTAAAAAGATTCAACTTATTTTAGACTTGAAACCACTCTAAACCATTGATAAGGTTCAAAAGTTCAACAAAAAGGTCACAACATTATAATGTTTCATCTCTTTTTCAATGAAAAGATGCCTACCTTTTTACAAAAGCTTGAAGAATGTTAAACACTTCACGTGGTCAAATGACTAACAGACAACCTTTGAATAACTCAAGGTGTTCCTTAGTAATCCATCATTCTTAAGTAGACTTGAAGTCTATGAGACTCTTTACATATACCTTATTGCTGGTAAAGAGACAATATCATCCATTTTGATCTATGAAGCAAATTAAGAATAACATCTAATCTATTACACTAGTTGAGTCTTCTAAGGTGCAGAAGTGAGGTATCCCCAATTAAAAAATCTCACTATAGGTTTAGTAATCTCGACAGGACAGTTAAGACCTTACTTCTAGGTGCACACTATCATAGTTCAAATGGATCAAACCCTTTGAAATGCTTTACAATGCGCAAACACTTTTAGGTGATTGGTACACTGTGCACTCCAATTTAGTGAACATGCAGTATAAACCTCGAGTAATTTTAAAGGCCTAATATTTAGTTGATTTTGTTATGAGAATGACAGGGGAAGAACAAGTCACAACTCACCTAAAAGAGGCATATACATTACATATGGATGGCACATCTAATAAATATAGAGTTGAAATAGGAGTGATCCTTTCTAGCCCTAGTAAAAGTAAAATTATATATTTTGTTGCTTTAAAGTTTAGAGCTACTAACAATATCACGGAGCATGAGTTATTTGTGATGAGCTCAACCTGGCCCTGAAAGTGAGAATGGAAGAGTTGTAGGTGTTTAGCGACTCCATGATGGTAGTCAATCAAATCACATGAGAGTTTCATATCAAGGATGACAACTTAGCTAAATACTTGAAGAAGTACTAATAGTTACTCAATAAGCTCTCCCAATAAGGAAAAACCTAGGCAGTCACTCAAATCCCATGAGAGGAGAACATAAAGACAGATATAATAGCTAAACCCGCAACAAAACAAGGAGAAGTATTCCAAAACCTCCAACTCAAAAAGGAATGACTTCATCCCATAATAGTGAAGTAGGATATCCTAAGTATAGCAGAATCAGACAGTTGGATACAATCAATAATCTAGTACTTAGACAAAGGAGAACTACTAGACAATCAAATAGAAGCCATAGAGACATAAAAAGGATTTGCAAAGTACTCTTGCCATAATGGGATACTCTACAAGATATCAACCACACATCCATAAACCAAATGCGTCTCTATGGAAGATAATTATATTTTTTGAGAGATCTATAAGGGAATTTATGGCGCACATAAAGGATTGCAAGCCATCACCTATAAGGCCTTACTCTAAAGGTTTTATTGGCCTATTGTGAAGAAGGGTGCGAAAGAATTGGTACATGCTTACGAAAAATATCAAAAACATGATATAATTCCTTGAGTCCTAACTACACAACATGAGGAATTGACATCCTTGGTCTTTTCTCCTTAGCAATATGACAAAGAAAGTTCATCATTGTCACCATAGACTATTTTACCAAATGGTTGAAAGCTAAAGTGGTGGTAACTATCACAACTAAAACGTCAAAAATTTCTTTTGAAAAGAAGTTATTTATAGGTTTAACATGCCCAACACGTTCATCATAGATAACAACTAGTAGTTTAACTGTGATAGTTTCAAATAATTTTGTAGTAACCTCCACATCACTCTTTGATTCACTTGGGTGGCTTAACCTTAGAACAATGGACAAACAAAAGTCACCAACCAAATTATCCTTAACGGTCTCAAGAAGAGACTCAATGAAGTTAAAGGAAAATAGGCTAAACAGCTACTACACTTACTTTGGACATATTAAATAACCTTTAGAAAGGCCCATGGAGAATCACCATTTAACCTAGCCTATGGCATATATGTAGTAGTGCTTGTAGAAATTAGCATGAATAACCTTAGAGTCCAACACTTTGATCTAGGGGCCAATGACGAAAGGGCCAGACTACACATTGATTTACTTAAAGAACAAAGAGAATAAAGAGCCCTTCGAACAATAGCATACAAGGTAAAAATTGCTTAATATCATAATAAAAGGGTTTGCCAAAGATCTTTTTAGAAAGGCGACCAAGTACTTAAAAAAGTAGAAATAGAAAAGGGAGATGCTAGGTTAGGAAAGCTTGGAGCTAACTAAAAAGGTCCCTAAATGCAAGAAATGGGGCCTTCCAGTTGGCAACACTAAAGGACAACTATTCTAAAGATTGTAAAATGTAGACAATCTTCATAAGTACTATCAATAAAGAGGTTATTCAATATACATTGTGCAATAAGGGTTTGGCTTTTCTAAAAGTCCACATGTGTCAAAGTATAAGGGTCCGATTCTCCCTAAAAGCCATTAACTTTTATTAAGGGTTCAACTCTTCTTAAAAGTCAAACTTTTACTATGTTTAAGGGTTCTATTCTCCCCAAAAGCCATAAGAATGCACTAAAAATAAGGGTTTGGTTCCCCAAAGGTACCAAAAATACTTTAAGTATAAATGTTCAACATTCATAAGTGTAAAGGTTCAACATAATTATTTTTGATTGTTTGGTGTAACTACTTAAATTGTTAAGACAAAGATATATGTAAAAGGCTTAAATGGAGCTTACTATATTATAAACTGTTCAACCTTTACAAATACTAGTTATTAGAAGGCTTAGATTTTAAACGTTCATCACCAACTTAAGGAAGGGTATTTAACAAGTCATGATCTTCACTTATTCACTTTTATTAAGTCTTTATGATGTACTATCTCATTTATAATAATATCCACTATATGAGAAAGTTATCATTGGAAGTCAAGTAATTGAATATTAGTGCAATAGTGCAAGACATGCAAAATTGAAGGAAAATCATCCATTCATATTTCAAAATGCTTATAAATTACAAAGTACAAAACATTCAACATAGGAGGGCAAATGGTCTTTTATCTGGCCTTTAGAAATTTTTGTTATGGAGGGATTAGAGGCATTCTCTTTAACACCATAAACAACCCTTTTAGACCTAACAACAATAAAGGATGAATTTTCTCCAAGCCCCAAAGGGGATACTAGAAGTTCAGTTAATGATATACTCACTTTAAAGGCTGAAGTCTCACTAATCACCAACTCATTTGGGGTGGTGAGCTGTGAAGATCTATAAGGCTTATGATCATCCGAACCATCTTGGTCTGTTGGTTAATTAGATATTTGATGGTAGGGTCTGAAGTATCAAAGTTAGATACCCCACCGTTATCTTTCTTGTACTGTGCAATATAGACCTCATACATTTTATTGAATTCAATTAGTTTTAGCTTGGACAAGTCAATCTCAAGACGGTCCATCTCTCAGATCTTTCAAACCTTTGATTATACGCCATTAGAATTAGCAAACACATGGCAAACATCTCCACCTCTCTTGCCCTACCTAGGGATACTGCTACGTTTAGACACTCGTGAAAGAAGTCTTATTACTTTATAGTTGGTATGAACTTGATTGTTCTTTTTCTTTAAGTCCTTTTACATATGAAGCTAGTAGATCCCTTGCTTCTTTATTTCTTTACAATAGGAAAGCTATGTCTTATTAAGCTCGATGCTATGGCATTCGACCATCTCTTTCGTCTTCCTCTGAGTTGTTTTCACCTTATTATGCTCTTTTTGGGCTTCCTTTATTTTCTTATCTACAACCTATTTTAGGTAATAATATTAGAACTCAAAAAAGTAAAAGCAAAAAGGTAAAAAGAACAAAAAGGTATTTACAGAATAAAATGCCTCAACTTTAAATCTTCTTCTTTGATTTTCCTTCAACACCTAAATGCCCCTTAACATGTGCATGACATAAGTATAATATAGGTCAATCAAAAGGAGTTTTGCCCAATCTTGTTTATTAGGCTGAAGATCAATAAAGTCCAATAACTTATCACAAATGATAAGATTTTATACTATGTTGTTCAAATTTGCCTCCAGTCACGCCCTGAGGTTTGGGCATTCCTCCTTCAAAGCTTGTAATGTTTTTATTCTCTCTTTACCCCTCTCCTCATCTTGGTGATCATCTTCGTCCACCAACTAAAATGGTATTTTCCTCCTTTTCTTTCCTTTCTTTGGTCTTTTTCCCTTACCTTTTATGCTGCTAGAAAAGGATGGAGGGGCCATCTTACTAATAGGAGAAGAAATTCATAGATCTAGGCCATCCTTTCTCGTAATTCAAGGAGGGATGAATGTTTGACGTTCCCTTTAGCATGTTCAACATTCTCCTTAACATGTTCATCGCTTCCCCCATCTCCTCATTGATCAATAAAAGGCAGAATAATAAGGATTTCCACATCATTATCAAGGTCTACATGGCTATTCTTCAAAGAACTCCATCTCATTTGTAGAAGTGAATATTTAGTAAACATTAGTAAGGTGTGTAAAAGCACAATGAGAGTTGTATATGACTTTCTTCTTCTTATTATTCTTTAGGATTGGTTTTGAGGGTTCAACTTTCTCTTCAGACTAACCATTACTCTCTAATCTTCCCATAGGCTTTTTAACCCTAAGGGTATGATTCCAAATGAATTATCTTACAAGCTTCTTGTATGACTGCTAAAGCTTAAAACCTTTTATGATGATGTCAAATAATTTGTCGTGGTCCTCATCTTTCAAGGGAAGAGAAGGCAAGATTGATTTGTTTACAAAAGCTCGAGGAAGATTTGTTAAGTCCGAAGGGTGTTTAATGAAAAGGAATTTATTTTACCAATCTTTTAAGATGAAGAAAGGCTAAACAAAATTTTATTTTTTTTTTGCCTTGGTAATGGGGGAGAAAATGGTTCAGTGGAACATTAGGTAAGACTAGATAAGATTAACCCGTTCGCATGACAAATCTCAATAAGACTATATAAGATTTAAATTGCATTTAGATGAAGTTGCGTAAGGGGATGGAGTAAAGGGTTAGGTATCCCAAAAGAATAGGGTGTATGGGAAATCATAGGCCGACATTTGGCTGCTTCTTATAAACAATTATGGTCTTTGCATTGATGGGATCTAAAATCCCAGAGCTAGGCCAATTCATACTCTTTTGGTATCTAGAAGGTGTCTTGAAGATGCTTAAAATCCCCCTTCTTAATCACACTATAAAAGCTTATCAAGTTACCTATAGCTTGCTAAATATATTCTCCCATAATCCCCGGAAAGAAGAAGAAAAAGTGATATACAATAAAAAGTTCTACCTGAAAATGTAGATGTGAAGAAGCAAAAAATTGAGGAAATAGTGAAAGACAAAAATAGAAAGGGATTTTAGCAGCAAAAGTCTCTAGGAGCAAGAAAAGGTAAAAATGATAGATTTTACACTCCTGATGTACTAGGAAAGAAGCACGTGACGACAATAATTTTAGAGAGCCAACCATTATGCATTAAGATGGTAATTATTTGCATGAAAAACAAGAAGGTGAAAAAGAGGAGCCTTAAGAGCAACCAACACACACAATTATATCAGCCAAAAACATCTAGAGTTATATATTCATTTGGAAAAAGAGACCTAAATTAGAAAGCTTCATCAACATCAATGTCAAAAGCATAATTGTTTAGGGTGGAACTATTGATAGTTCTTACATAACCAAACACCTATGGATGGACATTTGCCCTATGAATGGTGTGTAGATGAACCTTTCAGCATCGAACAGTTGAACGACCCACAAAGATTGAACATTAAAACCATCAAATGGTTAGATTGTGCAGAAATCCATAAAAAGACAAGGATATTTAACATTCAGAAATTAGGCGATTACAAAATGGATTTGTTTTCAGATATTTCAAGATAATGCCAACATAGATAATGACTACTATTTTGGCTTGAGTAAGAAGAATTCAAAAGAATTAAGGTATATATTCTCATTATTTTTTTTTTTATAATGAAACCAAATTTTTAGGGTTTTTACTAAGGTTTTCTTTAATATCTTTCACTCACCTTCAAGTTTCACAACTTTCTTCATAAACAAGTTTTCTCTGCACACAAATTCTAACTTATATATCAGGCCGATTGTGATATTCACAACCTCATAGCTCACTTTTGCTCTATTTCGTAAGGTCATCATACAGCTTGATTATCAAAGGCCATTATAATTTCTCTTATCAATGTTAATTGTTATCTCACCATCAAATAAGTCAACTGTTAATGTTAAATCTAGTGCTCACCGTACATTATTTATTTTCTTATTTAAGTTTGTTTTGTGAAGAGAAGTTGTTGACAAGCATTCTATATACACAAACACAGAATGGGATGCATAGAAAATAGAGAAAAAAAATTATTTCAATTATTTGGGAGAAAGTTTTTTTTTATTTGTAATAGAATTTTAATATTTTTTCAGAATACCTATTTTGTTAAACATAAATTAATTGAAACACTATCCTCTATTTTCGATGCTAAATCTTTGCACCACCCCCTTATTTATAGTTAGTGATTTTTATTTTTTTTTTCTTTTTAGGGAGAAGAAACTGGTTATTTATTGCGAAATGCTACCAACCAAAGTTACATCCTCTAAAATCATGAGAAACCTCATCAAACCAGATAGACTCCTGCCAGATCATTATATTGAATAACATGCCTTAGAGAATGGGCCACGCGGTTACCCCCTCTCTCAATTTTAAAATAATTGTGTTGATTTTACATCCTCGCCAAATATGGTACTATTATAATATAAGAATTAAAATTTATAAGATATCTTAAATCTATATGAAAGATAATAACTAATAATATAATATAATAGAATTAAATCAAATAACTTATAAAAAATTTCTAATAAAGAAGAGAATTAAAACTCTAAATCAATATGTTGATGAAAATAAATAAAACTTTCAATAATGAAAGACAAAATAAATAAAGTAGATAATATTATTCTTTTATTATGAAAAGTAAAGAGAACTGAAATTTATATGATATCTTAAATTAATATGAGAAATGATGGCTAGCAATATAATATAATTAAATAAAAAAACTTGTCAAAAATCTCTAATAAAGAAGTGAACCAAAATTTTCAATGCATAGATGAAAAATAAATAAAACTTTCAACAATAGAAGACAAAATAAATAAAAATTAACAAAATTGATAATATTATTCTTTTATTGTGAAAAGTAAAGAGAATTGAAATTTATATGATACCTTAAATTAATATAACAGATGATGAATAATAATATAATATAATTAAATCAAATAACTTGTCAAAAATCTCTAATAAAGAAGAGAATCACAATTCTCAAAACATAGGTGAAAATAAATAAAACTTTCAACGATAAATGACAAAATAAATAAAAATTAATAAAATAGATAATATTATTCTTTTATTGAGAAAAGTAAAGAGAAAATAATTTGTCATTGAGAAAATGTTCTGATAGTAGCTCCAAACAATATAAAAAAATTTTATTTAAAGAGGGAAAAAAAAGAAGAACAGCTAAAATTCTATTTAATTTGAAATATTAAAATACGACCTCTAGTTCTCATGCTACATCCTGTTGTTTTATTTATGCTTGTTTAGATAGCATAGAAATGCATATTTTAGGGGTTTTTTTAATGTGAAAAATACTTAGATTTTAGATTAAAAAGGAATTGTACATTATAATCTATGCAAGAAAATAATATGATGGCAAATGAGATTGGCCACCAAAAAATCACACCGTGTTTTTAATAGTGCAAAGATCAATAAAATATTTATTAGCACAGGATGTTGAATAGAAGTTTTGTTTTATGGTTAAATGAGTCTTTTAGTGAAGAACAATTTTTAACTATCAATATGGCATAATAAATAATACTTTCAAATTCGGAGCTGAGAAAGCAAAATGAATATGATTATATGAATATTGCATCCTGTCAATTACAAGAGTTGTGTTTGTCAAATTACACCAATAAAAAGTTTACATTTATAATTAAAATATTATTGCACATCATATTAAATAATTGTGTACCTATATAGACACATAATTGAATTTTGAACTCAATCACATCCATAAAATTAATTTTCAGAGAAATATTAGATATTACATTATATCATCCATGTGATTTGAAATAAAAAATGAAGATAATTCTTAAGTAAAATTAAAATAACTTTAATACAATATTACTTTTCTAAGTAGGAAATAATTATTTTAGTTAATTAATATATAAAATTAAAATATGAGACAGATTTTATATTGAAATTATAATTATATAAAAATTAATTCATAGTTACTTACTATGTAAATTTTAATATAATATAAATTTTATATTAAAATTATAATTAAATTTTATAAGCGTTAATTGACAACTAATAATATTAAAGAAAACATGAATCTTTCATTTATATAATAAGCTAAGTAACAACATTCAGTGACACAACTTTGTATGAAAAGAAGTCACAAAATTAATGAACAAAACACAAAATTAAATCAAAATCTTATTCAACAATTTTCTGAAATTTTCTCCTGAACCCATCTTGTTATAAGCATTATTTACACCTTTTTATTGCCCATCACTTTTGATTGGTTTAGGAATTAAGAAAAAGAAAAGAAAGCAAAGTGCAAGTGTGTCCAACCAAAAAATGGCTCCCACATGACCAAACGCAAAGGAAAGCAAATAAATAATCAACCAAAATCCCAAAGAGCACACTCCACTCACTTACAACTCGGACACCTTTACACTTGATTCGTCCTTCCGTTCGCCGAGCTGACACTGAGTTCTTGTTGTTGATCCTGAGTCAAGTATTGCCTCCCAATTCACCGTTTCCTCTACTTCGTCCTCCGCTTTTGCATTCATCATTTCCAACAACTTCCTTGCCTTTTCTCTTGTCTTCTCCCTCCGTGACACCTCCAATTGCAATAGCACCTCCTCTGCTCCGGCCGTCTTCGCCAACCCTTTAAACCTCGAACCGCAATGACTCAGTGCAAACAATACGGATACACAACTCTCCCGAGTTGACTCAGATTCCAATTCCCTCTCGCTCAACACACCCAACAAACAATACACCCCACCCGAGTCCAACATTGCTCTCCTCCCATCCGCACATGAAGACAAGTTACACAATACGAGCAAAAGCCGACTCCTCATATGACCAGACTTCACCATACTCAAAAGAATTGTTACCGCGCCTAGTTTAACTAGCTTAGTCTTGTTGCTTTGAACGAGTGAGAGATTATACAAAGCCAAGGCCGAGTCATGCCGAGTCGATTCACTTCCGGATCGTAACAAATGCAAGAGTGGAGGCAAAGCACCCAAAACACCAATTGCGGTTTTGTTATGATCATCAAGAGCTAAACTAAAGATTGCACCACAAGCATGCTCCTGCGCCTCAGGGAATCCTCCCCTCAACACGTCAATCAACAAAGGAACAATCCCTGACCTTACAATCTTAACTTTATTCTCTTTCTCTAAAGATAAATTCACCAAACATGCAACCGAGTTCACTTGAACATTAGTGTACCTGGAAGTGATCAAGGATCGAAGGGCTGAAATTAATCTTGGTGTGCATAGCTCGATTCGTGATTTTTCTTTTGTTCTTGTGATCTTTCTTAAAGAATTGAGAGATTCTTCAACCTCAAACACTTGTGGGCTCTTCAGTTTCGTGACGAACTCTTCTTCTTCAGGGTTAAGGTTAGGATTTAGGGTTTCTATATTCTCTGATGACGAAGAAGCTGATGAGTAGCAACTTGGCCGCGTCGTGAATAGTAGACGAGGAGTTGATAGAGTGGTCTCCACCGATTCTTCTGAGCTCGAGGAGAAATGGGTTGGGAGGCAATGGTTCTCTTTAGCCTTATGAATCAAATCATTGTCTTCCATTCTTGAACGGACGAGCTTCTCTGCAGAGAAGAAATCAAGGGGTTTTGGTGGGCTATAAGAGTGGTTGTTGCACCAGTTGACAATGGCAGATTTAAGAGCAAGATTAGGGATAACAGCGGAGAAATCAGGTATGGTGCCATCCATTAAAGGAGTAGTGAAAGAAAGAGTATTGCAGGCTTGAACACAAGCACGTTCAAAGGTATGACCAGAGGAGATTATAACAGGATCGTTCATGAGAGACCCAGAAATTGGACAAAGGAATTCTTTTGGGATTTCTAGCTTATTGGGCTTCAGCTGCTTGGATGCTGATGATCTGCGGAAGGAGACGATTCTCCATCTCTGCTTTTCTGGTTCTTTCTCTTTCACTTTATCATCATCAGCAGCAAACCCTTTCTTTAGTATAGGTTTGTTGTGTAATATTACCCTCATAAGAGCTTCTTGAAACTCCATTGCTACTACACTTTGTTTTTTGTTGAATTTTCTTTTAATGGTTATAATATCATAACAATAACAAGGTGATGAAGACGCTATAGACGTTGAGAATCCATGACCCCGGTAAAAACAAGAAAAAACAATTGAGATATTTGGGGGATATGTGATATGAATGAGTCAAAAACGGGAAGGTAAGATTTGAAACTGAGTGAAGACCGAGTCCCGGAGGAGAAGAAAGAGCAAAAGTTTGTTATGGTGTGGAGGATGAAATTGTGATTATGTGAGGTTGGCATATGGGAAATGATTCTTTGCTTTTGGGAGGAATAAGCCCAAAAAAGAGGAGAGGAGAAGACGAGGTGATGGTGGTGTGGTGGTAGTGAAGTGGTGATTCTCTTTTGGTTTTGCTTGGCCTTTTGGGTTCGTTTTGAAAGTTTTGTTGACTTTAACGTGAATTGGTTAAATTCCAATATGGCTTTGATTCATTGGTTGCTTTGGAAACTAGAGAATCTAGTCTAGTGCCAGAAGCTAAGCCAACTCAAACTCTATCACACTAATGATATTATCATTGTTCAATCATAAATTATTAATAATAGTCACAATCATATCTCCAAAATTCCACAAAATAAAGGCAATAAAGATGTTAAAGACATTGGATATAATTAATGCAAATACATAATAACCTATGATAACAAATTTCTAATTAAGATACAATAGTATTAATATTATTCGTCCATCGAATTAATACTAAAAATAACATTAAGCCTTTGTGCTCCGAGAGAAGTGAGGAAAAAAGAAAAGAAAAGAAAATAAATTGAAAAACTTTGCAAATAAGAGAGACAAAAAATGAAGAGCAATTACATTTCTCATTGACTTTGGAAAGAAATATACAAATAAAAATTTTTCATCATTTTGAAGAGAAAAAGGGAGAAATATCAAATTGTAAAGAGTGAAATATATTAAATTATTAAAGAATTTTTAGTTTGTTTTCATATATTATCTCTTTCAATGAGGTTAGAAAAATAAATTTATACTTAATAAATTTAAATTTCTCCGCTTATGTAGATAAGAGATCTAAACAGGAGAAAATAAATTAAAATTCTTTTCTTTTCTTTTCTCTCTATTTCTCATGATTAATTTATCTTTATTTCCCTTGCATGATTAGTGCAACAAATATATGGTAAATAAAATTTAAAATTTTTACTTTGTCTATTTATTATTATTTTTCCTTCTCTACTTATTAGTCCAATCATAAAATACTTTATCATAATGATTGGAAAATTTTACTGTCGTTGGTGTTTTAATACAGTAATATAAACTGAATCTCACAACAATAATGGAAAAAAAAAAAAAAACTTACGTGAGTGTGATGTAGAAACATTGGGATATAAGTAAAAATTCCTCACAATAATATGTTTTTATTTAAATTTAATGTCATATGGACAAAAACTTTTTTTTTTTTTTGGGGGGAAACATTCACAGGTAGTAATTTAATGGTCTGTAGAGAAAGTCAAGGAATTTTTTTTTTAAATAAGTCAAGGAAAAAAGTTAAACAATCAAATCATTGTGCTTTATCCCGTTAAATGTTCCTGATATGTAGATAATTAACACCGCGTTATTATGCATCAAACACCTGTATAGTTTACAGTGCTATACAGCCATCATAGTTTTAGTGTTCTGTATATGTATAATTTCGTATGATTAATGACTTTTAAATATTAGATTGTTAAAATTATATATTAATATTAAAATTATTACAATTAATAACATATAACATTTTATACATACAGACATAATTTAGCATTAAAAGTAGACCCAATAAGGAGTGTAGGTTTTGAATTTTGATTCTTAATTTTATTTCAATCCATTAGACTTTATATGAACACAAAAAAAAAATGTAAAATTTTTTATTCAAAATATAAATAAATAATCTCTAAATATAATTTGCAAATATATATATATATAAAATTACATATTATAATATAATATAAAAATAATTATATATCTTTAATGACTTCTTATATATTAAATTGATAAAATTATATATTGACATCAAAATGATTCAAAATTACATATGATAATCAATAATATATAAATTTTTAATTTAAAATATAAATAAATAATATTTAGATATAAGTGATAAACTATAATGCCTAAAAACACTTCACATTTCAATTTAGTAAACTGACAACACTTTCTCTATAATATTGGTTAACTAGATTAGCAATAACTTGCTATAAACATCACATATCGAAAATCATAATTGTAATAATATATAAATTTTTAATTTAAAATGTAAATAATATTTAGATATAAGTAATGAAATGTAATGCTTAAAAACACTTCATATTTTCATTTTGTAAACTGACAACGCTTCCTCTATAATATCGACTAATTAGATTACTAATAACCTGTTATAAAAATCACATATTCAAAATCATAATTGTAAAATCTTCAACCAAAGTGTCAATTCGAGGTGTTTAGAAATGTTTAGAGTTGTAACTTGAGGTGTTTAGAGATTAATTTCCATATCAAAAGTTAAACATAAAATGTTAGAAGATATGTAGGTTTGAGCCTAACTATTGTAGTAACATGAACTAACTATTTTAAACTGTGTGATTTGACCGTTATTCATAGATTATGTAGAATAGTTGAATCCAAGAAGTTACAATTTGTATTATGGCTATCTAAATTAAAAATTTATGTAGAGATAATAGGCCTTCGAGGAAAGGGCTACCTATAGTTAAAGATGACGTTGAATCGCCTGAGAAATTAGCAAATTGTAATATCTAGGATTACATCCTGATTAAACAAAGTCAACAACTTAGTGGCATGAGTTCAGTTGTAAGCCAAGTCGAGTTCAAGAAACATAGCTTAATGGCATGAAGCCAGTTGTACAAGAAACATAGCTTAATGGCATGAAGCCAGTTGTAAGCTAAGTCGTGATCATTAGTTCAAAGAGAGGAGATTGTAATATCCCAAATCAAGGTGTCAATTTGAGTGCTTAGAAATGCTTGAAGATGATAGCCCAAGGTGGTTAGGGATTAGTTTAGAAATCTTAGATCGAAAGTTAACAAAAAATATTAGTAGTATATATAGATTTGAGCGTAATTACTGTAGTAACTAGATTTGATTAGCAATATATATGGGATCGAGTCTGACTACCTAGTAACTGATGTTAACCATTATCATTTTATATAGCTCATAATTATCATAAATATTTGCTCAACTATAACAAAAAATATATATATAACATTTATATACAAGTAAAATTTTCTAAGGAGACTAGAAGATAATATATAAAAATGGATTTGAATTGACTCAACTTGAGCCTAACACGTGGGTCAATACGAATTGACTCAATTTTGATTCGACTTGTGAATTGACCTATAAAGCGATTTAAATTGTTAAAAATAATTAAATTTTGTTTAAAAATTAAAAAATATTTTTATTTTTAATTCTATATAAACTTAATTCAATTACCTATTATCATATCTATAATCATTTGCTTAAAAATAAATTATATTTAATTTTATTAAGAACTTAAATAAAATTTTAAAAAATATAATCAAATTATGTTTATATAAAATCTTTCTAATTAAAAATTTTAAAGAAAATTATTTTTTCTTGATAAAATTATGAGAAAATTTTATAAATACTAAAATTCAAATAGATATTAGAATTTTATTTAAAAATGAATAACAAATAACTTGATCTAGTCTATGAGTTGGCACGAATAATCTGATTTAAATTATTAAAATATTTAAATTTTATTTAAAAATTCAAAATATTTTTTTATTTTTAGTTATATATGAATTTAATTCAATTATTCATTTTCATTATTTATAGTCATTTGCTTAAAATAATTAATTCATTAAGTATTTAAATAAAAATAAAAAATTTTAATCAAGTTTTGTTTATATAAAATTTATTTGACTAAAATAATTTTTTTTAAAAAATTATTTTTTCTTAATAATTTATGAAAAAATATTATATAAATAATAAAATTCTAAATAGGCATTTAGAAAAAACAAATGTTCCAATCTCACATGAAATATTTTTTTAAGTATACTTTTAAATTTTAATATAAAATTTTTTATATACACAAATTTGATAGGTAATTTAATTCTGTAAAAAACACGAGGCACTTGATTTAATCCGACTCATTTGCCACATCTGACGTCAATGAAGCAACCCAAAAACAGATCTTAGCAGCCCTTTTGGTACTGACAAACTATACTGCCCATTCTCTGGCAGAAGTAAATATACTGACATTCTTCCGGTGAGAGCAAAAACGTATAGTCATATGTCTATGCAGAATGGCTGCAAAGGCAAAATACCGAATATATGCCCTAAGGGCATCATACATGTAAAGCATTGTCTCAAAGATAACATAATATTAATATGTATAGTCCATATCATATATTATCAATTATCATAATGTGATCAACTAGGTACATGCTATGAGCATATTCAAACAATTTATTCCTTTTTTAAAAAAAATCATTCATACTATTATCATTCCCTATTTCATATATATCAAATATATGAACTAAATATATAATTTTTTAAAAATCAATATTATAAATTTACCCACTCACTTGAAATTCACAAAAATATGAAAATTATAGATAGACTCACCACTAGATCCTATTGTGGAATCAGTAGCCATATATATATAAACAATAAATTAAATAAACATAAGAAACGATAATGATACTGACACTTAGAATTAAATACAAATAATGAAAATGCGAAATATAATTGTGAAAATAATTCTAAAAATTTCACCAAAAATTTGGCAACATGAAAGTAGAAATTGAATATCTCCCAAAGTTAATCGCTCACAAAAACTATCCGCAATATATATATATATATATATATATATATATATATATATATATATTCTTATCTGAATAATATAACAATTTTTCAATTTATATAATTATTCATCTTTCACAATATACAATATTCATAATTTATACATTTTTCCAATTATTCAAACTATCAATCTATTAATTACAACTCATCACATTCACTTCTATATAAATTATTCTATGGATGTAACATATAGTGAGGCCTTAAACAATTGAAATTAAAATATTTTTCACAATAAAATTTTGAATTAATTTACCAAACATATTGAGGTCTCGGAATACCATTTTGAAACTTATGAAATTTTGGCATATAAATCGAGGTTCATCGAAATTCGTCGTTCAAAAATTTAAAATTGCTAATTTAATTAAAGTTTATTTGTGTTTCCCTAGTGAGAGTGTTACAGGTTTTTTAGGTCTGTTTTTGTGAGTTGTACTGTGTAAAGCATGCGTGTTTTGGTTAGGTCTTTTGTGAGTTATTCTATGGAAAAAGGCATCGTTGTCTTTAAATGATGAGGAGGATGAAGAACTATTGCTCGAAAGTGGGGAAATCTGCCCAAAAACAGGGACATGTAGACTTATGCTTGGTGGGATGGTTTCTTACACTGACAAACCAATCAATTTTAACGCGATGCGCACCAGGTTGGCCAGTTTACAGAGGTCAGGAAAGGGAGTTTGTATTCAGGAGTTGATACCTCAGAGATATCTATTCCATTTTTTTCATCTTGTGGACATAAATAGGGTTATTCAAGGGGTCCCTGGACATTTGATAACAATTTGCGAGTAATGCATCGTCTCTAACTGGGGGATGTCCCAGCTCAAGTGGAATTACTATATGCTGAAATTTGGTTCCAAATATATGGTCTTCCAGCTGAATATATGTCGGGTGCTGTTGGCAAGCAGCTTGAGAATTTTATAGAAACTTTTCTGGAGTATGATGATAACAACAACTCTAACTTTTGAAGATCATTTATGAGGATTAGAGTTCTTACAAATGTTCGAAAACCTCTCAAATGGTGTACAAAGGTCCAAAAGGCTACAGAGGATTGGACCATGGTGATATTCAAATATGAAAGGCTCAGCGACCTCTGCTACATATGTGGATTGCTTGGGCATACGGACAGGTTTTGTGACAAGTTATTTACAAGAGCCTGAGAATATTGTTACCGATTGGGGGCTTTGGTTGAAAGCGTCGCAAGCGCCACCGAGAAGAGCTGCCTTTAATGAAGGAGAATGGTGGTTAAGGGTGATGGGCCCAAACATGGCAAGCGAAGATTTAGGGGGTAATGAAGGGAACCTAGATTATGCAAATCGTCGGATAACGATATCACATGATTTGGTAACGGATTCGCTAGCGCTTAATCAGGGTTAACGCATGCATGGTTGAAGCTAGGCTGGAATTATAAGAGGAAAGGAAAAAAACGTAAGGGCCTGCATGCCCCTAATATGTCTTCAATGAATTTGAATTTGGAAACATTAAGTATTGGGTTGTGTGAGCGGGGAGATTTGTTCCGCTCCGTGAACAATTGCCGGCGAGAAAATATGGTGGAATACCTAATTAAACGAGAATCGTGCGATTATATCACCATGTATGGGCATTAGGGCTCGGAGGTATATGTGACAATATATTGATGAAACTCAGGGAAAATCAGAGACCATACTCAGTGTGACTGACACTAATTGGATAATAGCTGAAATCTTATGCAGAATATTCAACTCGTCACCTTTTCAGAGTTAGGTTCGGAAGTTAGCTACGACTCGAGAAAAGAGTTAGACAACTTAGACCGCTCAGACATTAGTCCGGCCTCCACTCAATTGTCCATAGTTTTTATAAATTATTCATATTAATTATTTATTGTCTTTATTATTATCGATTTCACGCATGCAATTAATATAGATATCATAAGACAAATAATAAACATGATGCAAATATGTATGCAATAGTAGTAAAAGAATTAATTAGTTTTACAGGTCAAATGGGTGTATGGAATTTATAAATACATCCAAAATAAAAAAAAAAGAATGAACAAGGCAGAACAAGCGTATCTTGCAACACAAGGGTTAGTCTTCAGAGACCATAATTATATAAGAGAGTGAAAATAAAATAACAATAATAAGAAAAACAACAATATATATTAAAATAAAAAATATGTAACTAACTTATTAACAAAACAATTACCAACAACATTCTAAAATGAGGTGCTAAAATAACACTACCTATTTTAAGTTTAAAAATGAAATATTTATCTAATTCATGAAAAATAATATTAAAGGAATACTGATATGAAATATATCAAAATAATAAAATAGACAATTAACCACAAAATATTAAAAATGCTACACCAAAACAACCAAAATATTAAAATAGGAAAACATTTAACTAATTCATAAAAAATTATTTAACTATGCCATTTAAAAATATTACATCGAAACAACTAAAATATTAAAATTAGGGAGACATTTAGCTAATTCACAGAAAAATATTTTAACCATAAAACATTAAAAAATGCAACGCCAAAAAAATAGAAAATTATTTAGCTAGTTCATGGAAAAATATTCAATTACACATATTAAAAATGAAGCATCAAAATACAATGATATATTAAAAATAATTAAAACATTTAATTAGTTTGAAACAAAATAATTAACACCAATATATCAAATTAACAAACACACAAACACAACTACAATAGATAAAAATGTGAATGAAAGAAAATAATATTATGCATTACTCAAAGAGTGGATGGAACTAAATAAAATGACTATCACATATTGTATCTTTTTTATGAGTATATATTTTCGAGATAAAAAAAAGATATTCTAATATGAAAATAAGTAAAAAGGGAATTTGAAAAGTAGTTAGACTTTAATCAAATGTGAAATATTTTCTCCCATATTTTTTATTTTTCTCTCGAACCCTTTCTCTCTCCTTCTATTTTGTTTGCTCTCACTCTACCGGCCCTAATCTTGCCTCCCAAATGCTCCCCTTATTCATCAAAACATGTGCCATTTAAAGGAAAATGGAGAGGGGTTTTGTCCCTTCCCTCTCACATGTGGCCTTAGTGGCCATGTGTTGTTCATCTTCTTTTTTTTTTTTTTTTTTTACTTTTACTTTTTGATTTTCCTTTTTTAATTACTTTTTTCATTTCTTTTTTTTTTTTCATGTTCATTTTCTTTCTTTTTTTCTTTTCCATTTTTTTAATATAAATATTTGAATATCTACTTGAGCCTCCACGAATTTTAAATTTTGGGTTTGAGGAAAATTCAAAAAGGAAAAAGTAAATATTCTACCCACTTCCTATACTTGGGTTATCACACTAATTTCTTTGTCTCGATTTGACGCTATCATCATCGGGTCAAAATTTCTAAGGCCCCCTGCTTTGATTTGGTCCAAATGAATGCAAGATGAATGAAGAATGAAACAAAGCATAAAGCAATCATCATGTAGATTCACACTGGATGTCTCTGATTTGTCCTAATAGTCTCCTTAAAGCACATACTAAAACTTTTGTTGAGGTCTCTTGACGACAGAATGCAATGTGTGGATTTCGTCTTTCTCGTAGCAGTCAAAGTTTCTATTGAGGTATCTTTACAGTAGAATAATCTCTAATGCACTACACCTTCCTTGGCAACTTCGCGGTCACCAAGACTTCTACTGAGATCTCTTTACAGTAGGGTTCGAACTCTGATGGACTTCATCCTCCTTGGAAACTTCGTTATCATGAAGGCGTTTATTGAAGTCTCTTTACAATAAAATCTGAATTTTGATGGATTTCATCTTCCTTGGCAGTTTCGCTGTCACCAAGGCGTCTATTGAGATCCCTTTACAGCAGGATCTAGACTTTGATGGACTTTACCCTCCTTAGCTGCTTTACAATCATTAAGGCTTCTACTGACGTCTATTTATAGTAGAATCTGAATTCTTATGGATCTCTACCTCCTTGACAACATTGTTGTCACCAAGGTTTATACTGAGGTCTCTTTATAGCAGGATCTAGACTTTAATGGACTTCATCCTCCTCAACAGTTTTGTTGTCACCAAGACTTCTACTAAGGTCTCTTTATAGTAGGATTTGAATTTTGATAGACTTTGTTCTCCTCGACAGCTTCACTGTCACCAACGCTTCTACTGAGGTCTCTTTATAGTAGGATTTGAACTCTGATGGACTTCGTTCTCCTCCATAGCTTCATTGTTACCAAGGCTTCTACTGAGGTCTCTTTACAGTAGGGTTACATTTCAAAATTCATTTTTTTCTTTTTTCTCTGACTTTTCCTTTTTTTTTCTTATTTTTTTCTTTTTTCACTTACTTTTCCCTTCTTTCTTTTCCTCATTTTTCTTTTCTTGTTTTTCCTCTCTTTTCACTTTTTATTTTCATTTTTTCTTTTCATTCTTACTTTTGCTTTTCTCTCTCTTTTCTTCTTTTTCTCTTCCTCCTTTTTGTTTTTATTTTTTGCATCTCACTTATTCCTTTATACCAATGTTTGACTGACATCCCAGATCATTGATGGGTTAACAAGATTTCTAATCTTCATATTTGGTTCATCCTTGTCTGTCACAATAAAAACTTGGAAATGTAACCAATATTAAATTTATTTTTATATATTACCTATTTTTTCACATTCTTGCATCATTACCAATGAGTCGAAGCGCGATGAAGAACTTATGGTAGATGTTGAGGACGATGCATGGTGATGTATCATACTCCTAAAAAAATACTATGTTGTAAGGGAGATTAAGTGACAAAAATGAATATGTATGCATGACATGCAATGCAATGCAAGTCCCTAGTCCTAAACAATCTTTATCCATTACGTTACAAAAGTGGGTTGCGATGTTAGGGAGTAGATTTGAAGAATGCCATCACTAAGGAGGTCATTTTTCCTTGCCATATGTCTCATATGCAAGAATGCTTTCACATAGGTCTTTCTCCTTTCTTCTACCTGTATGTTTTTCCCTCCACCTATCTTACATGCATCATTGATCATCACAACACGTCCAGCTTCTTTTCTCTTTCTTGTACACCTCATCTGCCACTTGTCTCACATGTATAAATAACTACTACGACATGTCAGTTTATCCTCTCTTTCTTATACATCTCATTCGCCACTTATCTCACATGCATAAAAAACTATTGTGATGTGTCAGCTTCGTTTCTCTTTCCTGTACACCTCATCTGCCATTTATCCCACATGCATAACTAATTATTGTGACATGTCAGCTTCTTTTCGTCTTTTATAATCCTTTGCCCATTTTGTGATTCTCACATCACCAAGACAAACTTCCAACGAAACCCAAAAGATCTTTTATCACTCAGTGCTCTCTGATACTCTATAATGGCCTAAGCAAACCAAAGGCATATCAGATGGCTCCTAAGGACCATTTTCCAAATAGGAATGGTCAACCATGAGTTGGCTCGGCTTAAGAGCCTTGAAGTACCTTGTCAATATCTATCTTGATTTCTCATCACTCAAAGGTGTTATATCGTGTTAGGATCCCAATGACCATATTTTTCATTTCTTAGAATAGGAGTTATGCCCCCTTTTATAAGGAATCTAGCACAGTGTTAGGAGTAATTACTACTTCTGGTGATCTACCTACCTTGCATGCGATTGAGTATCCATCTGTTAAAAAAATGAGGCCTTTGTTTAACATGACTCAAAAGGATGTTAAATTTGTTACAAGTGATGAAGAAATCCTTATGAAGAATTTGATTGAATTCTATGGAAAATGAGACAAACCCACACCTCTGTGAGAGCTTTCAAGTAGATTTTCAGCTGCTTCAGGTGATAGAGGAGATGGAGGAGGGGAAATGCATTTTCCCATGATTCTAGCGAAGACTATAATTAGCTTGGATCTAGTTCATAGAGGTAAAAGTGTTGTGTTCATAGGGAGTCCTCTATTGCTTCAAGTAATGAGATAATTCTTTCCATTCTTCCTTTTTCTCTAAATTTATTGTTCTCGTTTTCTCCTTTTTCATGTACATATGGCTGGAAGAGAAGTTGTGTGAGCTAGCCCCTCAAAGTGTAAGTTCTTCTAGATACAAGCCCTGTCATTACCAATCTCGCAAAATCACATACCCTGATAATGTTATCGATGAATATTCATGATTGGATTGGTTCTTAGACGTGGCTGATTTTGACATCAGATGGATAAGTCTTTGGTGGAGCTGACACATGTTACCTTGCAAATATATACAATTAACATTGCTTTCTCAGGCCTCTGTATAACATCATACTACTTTTTGAGTCATCTACACTGATATTATAGTCTAGAACAAAGGACTTTGGACTTTTCATTACAATTTGGTGGTGGCCCAAACACTTAACAATTTTTAGATAAAATTTGGAATATAGGGCCATAATAGTGTATTTACACCATCAAAGGTCCTCATGTTAGTGTAATAATTGATGAGAACTATAATAAATGGGTCTAGATCTATGAAGAAAAAACAGACCTTACTGAAAGATATATGGCTACTTGTAAGTCCTACCAGCAGGTTGTGCAGAGGAAGAGAGGAGAAGGAAGCTCCTCCTGTGAACCTGGCATTGAAGATTAAGCTTATTGTAACTAGTTTTTGCTTGTGACATAGGCCATATGTTTTTTGTAACATAATGAATAATGGTCCTTACTTGTTAGTGTGAAGTTTGAAGACGATGTATTAGTTAGGTCTTTTGTGTCATACTTTACAAAATATTTTTTTTCAAGCGATCTAAATTGATCGGTTCAAGAAACTCATTATCCTCCATGTCAAATAGCTTCATTTCACCTTAGGATAAAATGTTCTTTACTAGGAATGGTTCTTGCCAGTTTGTTTGAATTTACCCCTCGGATCAAATGGTTGTAGTCTGACAACTTTTAAAACCAAGTCCCCAACACTGATTTTTTTATAGTTTTTGATATAGGTGTAAATGATAGAAGGCCTTCAGCCTTTTCTCATTCACTACGACTAGCTATTCATATCTATTTCAAACCTATTAACATTCAAGAATCTTGGATTCTAATGCTACTCAGAGGAAAATAACTTCCATTCAGAGGAAATAAACTTCAAACTCTATAGGGAATACGACCTCTGCATCATAAACCTAAAAGTAAGGAGTTGCCCCAGTTGATGTCCTGGTAGTGGTTTTATACCCCCACAAGGCAAATGGCAACGTATCAGACCAATCTATGCATGTCTCAACCAACTTAGCCATTATGCTTTTAATTTATTGGCTACCTCACTGCGTTATTAGCCTGTGGTCTATAAGGAGAAGACTTGTGATGGTGGATGCAGTATTTCTGTAGCAAATCTCAGGTCTCTGCTTGGAAGTGCACTCCATTATTTGTCACTACATGATGCAAAACTCCATATCTATAAATGATGTTTCTCTTAATGAATTTGGTTACTTGTTTTTCCTTCAGTTTACCATAAGCCTCTGCCTTGACCTCCTTCAAAAAGTAGTCAATTGCAACTATAATGTACTTTTGACCTCTTATTGTAGTGGCTTAATTTCACTAATGATGTCAATCTCCAACGTTACAAACGACCATAGAGAAGTCAAAGTCTGCAACATGTCCTCACTAACTCAATGTAATCTTTCTCCATTGTGAGCCAAAAATATCCTTGCCTGATTATCTTTTTGGCCAGAGTTAACTTGTTCATGTGAGGCCCACAAACACTTGCATGTATTTCTTCTATGACTTATTATGCTTATTTCTCTGACGTACACATCTCCTTTAAAAGTGGTGAATTATAGAGCCAGTCTCCTTATTTTCTCTTTGTCCATCTTTTCTACTCCTTCAGGGTATTCTAGATATTTTAGGTACCTTTATATATCAAAATACCATAGTTTATCATCTTTTTCCACTTACATCACTTATCCTCCAATGTAGCAAGGTTTCTTGGACCTAGTGATCACAAGTAATTTTAGAGAAACTTTGTCTAGCCTTCAAATAATCTAAGATATGACCAAAACATTTGCTAACTGATTTTCCTCTTTGGGTAGATGTATGAAAACACATTTGCTGCATCTTTATCTCACTACCTTTAAATAATCTAGATATAACCTCAACTTCTCCTCCTTTATATCCCATTCCTTTATGACTTTAGAGATGACTAATATTGAATTCCCTTTAACTTTGACTTCTCTAACTCTCGTTGCCATAAGAGTTTCCAGACTAAATATACACGCCTCATATTTTGTCATATTATTAGTGACCCTAAAGTCGAGTTTCCTAGCCATTTGAAACATTTCACCTTCCGATGATACTAACCCTTGCTCCTCTTTTATTAGCCTTACTGTCAAAGTACATCTGCCATCTTTACACTTCTATTGCTTGGAAGCCCTCATCTGGAAACTCCAATTCTCATTGCTCATATTTTGTAATCTGATATTGTACTAAGAACTCAATAATTGCTCTCCTCTTGATGACCTTTTTGGTCACATAGACAATATTAAATTTTGACAGCAAAACCAACCATTTCGCTAACTTACCAACTAATAAAGTGGCCTTATAGAAATACTTGAGAGGATCCATCCATGACACCACTTGTAACTTATAAGATTAGAAGTAATGTCATAGCTACATCAAGGCCTAAGTCATAGCCACACAAGTCTTCTCAATTTGATTATACTTTTCCTCATATGGGAGTAACTTCTTGCTCAAGTAATAAATGACATGTTCAACCGTAGCCTCATTTTCTTAAGCAAGTATGGCACCAATTGATCTTTCAATAATAGCCAAATACAAAATCAGAGGCTTTTTTGGCATCAATAGTTTCAAAATTGGTGGGTTCATTAAATACTTCTTAACCTTTTTGAAGGCTTCCTGGCACTATTCGTTCCAAATAACTAGTTGATTTTTCTCAGTAACTTAAAAATCAACTTACACATTATTGTAAGCTTAGTAATTAACTAGCTGATGTATTGTAGCCTCCCTAAAAATCCCCAAACTTTTTTCTCTATCTTCGATACTGGCATTTTTTGAATAGCCTTATTTTGTCAGGGTTGACCTCAATTCCCGGATGACTAATAATGTGTCAAAATAGCTTTTCAGAGGTTACCCCAAATACACATTTCTTTGGGGTTTAATATGAGATTATATTTTTCGACTCTTCGTAGGAACTGATTAAGTGCTTTAAAATGACCTTCCCTAGTTTTTAATTTCATCATCATGTCATCAATGTACACTTCCACTTCTCTATGCATCAATTCATGAAACAAGGTTATGGCCATTCTCTGATAAGTTTCCCCTGTATTCTTCAACTCGAAAGGCATAAATTTGTTGCGGTAAGTTCCTCATTCAATAATGAAGGTTGTTTTTAAATCATCCATGATAGCCATCAGAATATGATTATACCTAGAGAACTCATCTATAAAGGAATACATCATAGTAGTCACTACGTTATCCACTAGCACGCTAATATGAGGTAGAGGAAAATCATCTTTAGGATATGCCTTATTTAAGTCCTGATAATCAATGCAGGCTCGAACTCATGTGTCCTTCATCAACACGATATAATATTAGCCAACCATTCGTGATAGTCGACTACCTCCAGAAATTTAGTTGTTGCTTGTTTGGATACTTCATCCTTCACTAATTAAGTCCATTCTTGTATAACAAGCCTTGATTTCTGCTTTACAGGTTTCAAATGAGGGTAAGTTGGGATAGTATGCTTATAAATACTTCTGTCTACCCTAAGCATGTCATCATAGGTCTAGATAAAGACCTTTTTATACTTAATTAATAACTCCTCAAAACATCGCCATTCATTTGGGGTAATGCCTTCAACAATGGCTAAATTTTAAGGTTTTCTTTAATACCAAGGTTAAAGGTATTTGTTTGAATAGAGTTAACGCAAAAGCTACTCATAAGATATTCAAGTCCATGCATAGTTTCATTAGGAGAGACGTCACACAAGTGAGCAAATCCAGAATTCATTAACTTAAACTTATTCATAAATACATCATTGTCCTCAAATATCTTTAAAAATATAACATGGGGGACATCCTCGGTAAAAAAGATACTCAATAGCACTCTCAACTAAAGCTGTAATATCAGAGAGGTCTACGTCTGATTTTATCTTTGACATCTCTCCTTTCTCTAACTTAGGTGCAACTAAGACATCTATTGCACTCTCCCTAGTAATATTTTTCTCTTTATTGTCAACTTTTTTAGCATCCAATGCTTCTTTTTCCTCTTCTTTAGACTTTATTTTCAATGAGGCCATCCTAAAGTCGAATACATTAGTAAAGATCTCAAATCTTAAAACTTACTTTCCAGCAGCAAGTACTGATTTTGGAGATCTATCATACTGAAACTTTCCATCCCCCTTGAGAAAAAAGTTTGACAATGTACTTTTACCCTCTTTCTTCATCAATGTCTCTCCTTTTACATGATCATAGCCGAAACCATACCTCGTCATATGTCCTCAAAATTTAGGAAATTCTGGCAAACCATTTCCATTCTTTCCTAAACTAGTCCTAGACAAAAATGACATCTTCTTCATTATACAAGCCACATGAGGATCCATCCATCTTCATAAATTCTAGCCACCTAAAAACCTTATAGATGTGGAATTGAGATGCTTAAAGTGACTATAATATCATTTATTTTGGCATATATTATTACAACCCATCTTCTATTGGGAACTTTACATTTTGGTGCAAGGTAGATGGTACTCCTGTAAGTGTATGAAATAAGGCCTTCCTAGGAGCAAAGAAAAGGTTATCAGTATATCAATCACTGTGCACTCTACTTTTGACTAAGTAAGGGGCCATCTTCATCATTATTTTGAAGATCCTAGCCATAAGCCTTTTATTATCATCATAAGCTCAAATGATAACATTTGAAGCCTCAAGATCAGACATATCCATGCCAAACTTAGGTAGCACCTTCAATGGACAAACATTAATCCTTGATCCATCATCCACCATTACATACGAAGCTCGTTTTCCCTTTATCTTTGTCTTGTTGAACAAAACCTTGTTATGATTTCTCCCTTCGATTGGTAGATTAGCATCAGTAAAGAATTATCATCTTTTATTAAGCAAGTCACATCCTCAGGTGATGCTACAGTAGAAATGGTCAAATTAGAAAGTACTTCAACCATTGCTTCCATATGCTTTTTGAAGGAAGCGAGCAAATCCCATACACTAACTTGGGCTTAAGTTCTCTTCATCTATTTAACTACCACATCCTCACTCTTATCTTCCTTCTCTTTCCCCTTATCACTCTCTTTTGCTTTATCTTTGTCTTTCTCCTTTTCTTTTTCACTCTCTCTGTCCTATAGTATTTTTCACTTTCAGTAACCTCACTTGCCCTTTCCCCCTCAATATCAGTTACGTCCTTCTAAACATCAACTCCCACTTTTTCTTCCTCCTCATCAAAACTTTCCACACATTCAACATCATTAGCCATAACTTCTTACTCTCATTTTTCCCTCACTCTCCCCCTTTTCGACTCTCCACTTCTCACTCATTCATTTCCCTGATGAATGTCATAATAATTACCTCATTCAAGCCCGAGTCAATCAACAGTAAATTCTAAAATGAAGGGACTTAATTATACTAAGGAAAAGGGTTTTTTCATGTTCTGGGTGGCCCTTTCAAGATTAGTAACCTTGCCCAATTCCATTAAATCCTGAATCTCATATCGAAGAGGAATACATTGATCAGTGTGGTGTCTTACTGTCTAGTGAAAGGTATAATATGCATTCAGGTTATGACTTCTAGGAAGTGGATTTGGCAAAGGTTTATGATCTAAAGCATATAGCACCCCTTTCTTCTTCAAATTATCAAAGGCTCTAGACAATGACATCCCTAGTTTAGAGAACTTTTAAGGTTGCTTGACAACATTCAAGTCGACAGTCTTTTGTCCTTTTGACTATAGTTAGTGATTGCTTTATCCTCCTTATATCCTTCTTCCATAATTTTATCGATTTTCTGACTCGACCTTTTCTACCTACATGTCTGAGTCTAGCCCATCTTCGAAATTCTGAAGAGGCAAAAATCTGAGTCGATTATTGATTGGAGGCAAAACACCTCTCACAACCATTTTGACTGGATCCCTCTCATTTGGTCAATTTTTTATTTGTCCCGCCAGCTCTTTCCATCTCTTTAGATAATTAGAAAATGACTCATTAGGTTTTTGTTTAGTTGTTTCTAGGTCCTTTAGAGTCACAACCATCTGTACATTGTATGACTAATGGCTTTTGAAAGCCTTGACCAACTCCTTCCAATTTTCTCAAATTATCTTCAGTTGATCATGGTACCACTTCACTAGGCGTCCTTCTAGGGACATACCAACGTATTTAACAATCAACATAGGAGAAAGCCTAAGAACCTTTATGGTTGTGACATACTACTTCAAATGGATTGTGGGATCTTGAGTCCCATTAAATCAGACTAAGTTTGGCATTTTAAACTTCGTTAGAAATTCCACCCCCTTACAGATAAAGATAAGTCTTTGAAGTCTTCCGCATCACCCATCCCTTTAACTTTCAATAATTTTTGGAGCTTATCCATCCATTTAGTTATCTCATCCATTACCTTGTTACTGTTGGTGAAAACCCCAATAGCCCTTTGAACCATCTTTTCCTTGGCTTCCTTTTGACATTTATAGTCCTTCATATGATAAAGTCATCATCATGTATCTGTATAGTAGGTATGTGAGGTTGAGTAGCTCGGTTTGGTAGAGATGTGGTATAGGTTGAGGTGATGGAATGGGTATTGTTTGGTTTTATGGTATGGTGTCATCTTATGGGATATTTTGAGTTGAGAAGGTGGACATATTTGGGAGCAGAGGTGCTAGTGGTTGTGGATGAATTGGTGATTTCCCCTTGTCATTATTTTCTAGGATATCAATCCTCTTATTCACTGTTCCAATCATTTCCCCCATCTGTCTGATCATAGACTCTATCATTTTCTACATTTCTTTGCTCATTAGGTTCAAATCATCTAATTATTCATTAGTATTGGCCATGACTGATCCAAAGTTTTATTCAACGCTTATCTCGAGACTACTTTAAGTCATCCTCTTCCTTTTTTATCCCCACATTAAAGAAGGTTTAAGAATTATGATGGTGTAAAATGAAGGGGGTTAGAACATTATGCATGTACGCATGTACATGGGAATGCACACAGTTGAGTTAAAATGGTAAAAGCAAACATATGCAAACATTTCTTTCTTATATCACCCACACATATTGGTTTTAAAGCTCTTTCCTAGGACATTTAATCAATTTAGCCACCATTAGGGGGAGCCAAATTTGTGTGTCCAATCTCTTATATCGATAACCATCCACAATGGTGAACCTTCGAATTTGAGGAATATAATTCACCTCAAGGACACATATTTCTCAGCAAGGGCACTAATTTTTCACACAAGTGTATTCAAGACATAAATTATATCCTTGAATTTTTCAGGTTCAAACCATCCACAAATATAACATAAATCAAGGGTTATCCTATCTATGGGTTTAAAGCGATTGCATAGGCTTTGGTCGGGTTTCATTGATGAAGATGGCTCTCGTAAGCTAGGGTTGGGGCAACCCTTTTAATATACCTAAAGGTACAAGGCTCGCGAATGTTCACCTAAGAACGAATGAAACTTAGGTATCGCACCAGTTGTAGCACTTGGCAATTAGGGCATTTTGTGTACATGGTGCGTGTAGTGAATGCAAAATGCAACATAATTAATATGGATAAAATACAAACGTCAAAGACAATTATATGGAATCAACTTCTCTATTCCCAATGGAGTTACCACTGTGAGCAACAAGATTCATTTTGTGCTTGATCGATAATTGTCGCGAGACAATATGGTTGAATACCTCATTAAATGAGGATCTTGCGACTATATCACTATGTACATGCATTAGGGGCTCGGGGGTATACTGGACAACACATTGGTGAAGTTTGGAGAAAATCAAAGTCACCACACAGTGTGACTGAGATTAACTAGGTAATAGCTAGAATCCTATACAGACTATAACTCATCACCCCTTTAGAGTCATATTCAAAAATTGGGTACAGCCTGAGGAAGGTGTTAGACACCTCGAGTTGCTCAAACATTGGTTCGGCCTCCACTCAATTGTCTGTGATTTTTATAAATTGTCCATATTAATTATTATTATATTTATTATTACCGATTTCATGCACGCAATTAATATATGTATCATAAAACAAATAATAGATATAATGCAAATATGTATGCAATAGTAGTAAAAGAATTAATTAATTTTACAAGCCAAATGAGAGTGGAGAATATACAAATACAAGTAAAAAAAATAAAAATGAGGAATGAACAAAACATAATAAGTGTATTCCACAACACAAGGGTTAGTCTCGAGAAGCCATAATTATATAAGAGGGTGAAAATAAAAATAGCAATAATATGAATAACAACAATATATATTGAAATAAAAAAATATTTAACTAACTTATTAATAGAACAATTAACAAAAACATTCCAAAATGAGACAACCTATTTTGCATTAAAAAATAAAATATTTAACTAATTCATGAAAAATAATATTAAAGAAATAATAACACGCAAATAACAATAGTATATCAAGATAATAAAATAGGCGATTAACCAAACATATTAAAAATGTCACACCAAAACAACCAAAATATTAAAATAGGAAAACATTTAACTAATTGATAGAAAATTATTTAACCACACCATTTAAAAATACCACACCGAAACAACTAAAATATTAAAAATATGAAGACATTTAGCTAATTCATAGAAAAATATTTTAATTCCAATATTTTTAAAAAATGCAACACCCAAAAAACTAACACATTAAAATAGGAAAATGTTTAGCTAGTTCACAGAAAAATATTCAATCACAACATATTAAAAATGTAGCACCAAAATACAATGATATATTAGAAATAATTAAAACATTTAATTAGTTCACAACAAAATAATTAACACTAATATATTAAATTAACTATCATACAAACACAACCACAATATATTAAAATGAGAATGAAAGAAAATAGTATTATATATTACACAATGATTGAATGAAAATAAGTATTCTAACCTGAGAATAAGTGAGATATTTTAATAAGATATTCTAACCTCATATGTCGTACCTTTTTAACAGGTATATATGTTTCGGGATCCAAAAAATGAGATATTTTAATAAGATATTCTAACTTGAGAATAAGTGAAGAGTGAATTTGAACAATAGATAAACTTTAATCAAATGTGAAATATTTTCTTCATATTTTCTATTTTTTCTCTCTCTCTCTCTTTTTTTCTCTCTCTCATACCGTTTCACTCTCCTTCTGTTTTGTTTGATCTCACTCTGCTGGCTCTAACCTTGGCTCCCAAATGCTCCCCTTATTCATCAAAAACATATGTTATTTATAGGAAAATGGAGAGGGAAGGGTTTACATTTGGCCATAGTGGCCACCTGTTGTTCATCATTTTTTTTTCTTTTACTTTTACTATTTGACTTTCCTTTGTTCATTTCTTTTTTTTTTCTTTTGTTCTTTTTCTTTCTTTTCTATTTCTTTTTTTTAAAATATGAAGAGTTGAATATCTACTTAAGCATCCATGAATTTTAGATTTTAGATTCAAGAAAAATTTAAAAAGGAACAAGTAAAAATTCTCCTTACTCCCTATATTTGGATTATCACACTTTTTTTTTTTTAATTTGGCTGGCTATCATCATCGAGTCAAAATTTTTTAAGGCGCAAAATGTAGTGTCTATAGGTTGGCTTTCTTTTGGGAATTGAACTGACTTTGATATGGATGTAAGTGATACAAAGCAATTTTTAAGCAGGTCTTGGTTCCCAAGGCTATCAAATGCCATGATTTGACTACTTGGAACTATTGAGGGAATGACAACCCTTGAGTAGTTCAATCACTAGGTGAGTTGGTTAAAACTCATAAACCTGATTTGATTTTCTTAATGAAGACTTTTGCTCATGCCAATAAAATAAAAAAAGTTAAAAGAAGGATTAGTTTTTATGAAAGTTTTATGGTTGATAGGGAAGGAAGGGGTGATGGTTTAGCTATGATTTGGAGAGAGATAAATGTGTGTTTAATTATGGGTTTTTCTAAAACTCATGTTGACATTGAGATTCATGATGCAAGTGGAAAGGTATAGAGATTAACAAGATTCTATGGTATGCCTGAGACAAGTTGTAAAATGGAATCCTAGAATTTACTATGTGCTTTAGCAAATGATTCTCCTTACCCTTGGTGTTGTATTGGTGATTTCAATGATTTGCTAGAAGAGGCAGACAAGTTCGGTGGAGTTGGGCAACCAAAGTGGCTTTGTCGAGGTTTTCATGAGGTTGTTTTAGATAGTGGGTTAAGGAAGTTAATTTTTTCATGATATCCGTTTACTTAGCAATGGGGAAGAAGCTCTACAAACTGGGTCACAGAGAAGCTTGATTGAGCTTTTGCTATTAATAATTGGTTTGATATTTTCTCTTCAGCAATGTTGAATAATTCGATGACCCCAATGTCAAATCACTTTCCTATCTTGTTAGAGACTAACCTTTTGCTAGGCTGGGTATGGTAGTATCATTTTAGGTTTAAAAATAGGTGGTTGCAGGAGCCAGAGCTAGTGGAGATTATTTGAAAAGCTTGTATTAACTCTCTTATGTATAAACTAAATAATTGTTATAAGGAGTTAGCAATCTGAATTGCAGGTTTTTATAGGAAGTTTTAGAAAAACATTATGACATGAAAAAAATCAAATTTCTCTTCTTAAGTTTAGTTCTAACTCGAATGACACTGAAGTACTGAAGCATAAACAATTAGAGTTATCTCAGTTGCTTCCGCAGGAAGATGAATATTAGAAACAAAGTGCTAAATCTTTCTAGCTCAAGGGTGGGCATGCTAATATAAAATATTTTCATGACATGGCTACTACATGAAAGATGGTGAATACAATTCATTGTCTAAGGGATGATATAGGTGTAATCCATGAGGATTTGGAAAGTGTGAGCTCTATGATAAAAATAAATTTTTTGGATCTATTTTTAGCTTTTAATGTGCATAACAATAGTGCGCTAGATGTGGTGGATTGTCAGGTGACTATTAGTGACAATGAAATTCTTGTCGCCCCTTTTACCATAAAGAATTTCACACTACTATTTTTCAAATGCATGTGGATAAATCAACTGGTTCAAACGATTTGAATCCAACATTCTATCAAAAATTTTGGAACCTTATTGGGAAAGACATTTTTAATACAACTGTTTAATGGTTAAATTAGAAGGAATTCCTAAAGCTCTGAATGACACTATCATTGTTCTCATCCCAAAGTGCAAAAATCCAATATTGGTTAAGGACTTCTAACCAATCTCATTATGCAATTTACTGTATAAACTAGTGTTCAAAGTGCTTACAAAATGGTTGAAAGCTTTGTCGCCCATGATAGTTTCAAGGTCCCAATCAACATTTGTTCCTAGGCATGTAATCACAGATAATATATTGATTGCGTTTGAGATTATCCATTGTATGAGGAGGAAAGTGAAAGTTATGAAGGGTGAAGTGGCACTGAAGATAGACATTAGTAAGATATATGATATGGTTTATTAGAATTTTCTTGAGTAGATTATGGCTAGGTTGAGCTTTTGAGTGATGGATATCAATGATTATACTATGTGTTTCTTGGTTTCTTACAAGGTGGTAGTAAATAACTCTTTGATTAGTCCTATTATTCTAGGAAGAGGGTTAAAAAAAAAGAGATCCTCTCTCCCCATTCCTTTTTATTCTCTGTGTGGAAGGGTGCTCAACTTTGATTTAGAGGGAAAAAAGAGGTGGCTTGATTTCTAGTTATTAAGTTCGCAGGGGGGCTCCTAGCATCTTTCATCTTTTGTTTACTGATGATAGCTTTTTTTTTTCTTTAAAACAAGTGAAGCCAAAGGTAGGAGAATAAAAATTTTATTTTCTTTATCAACTATTTTAGGTGTGGATAAGCCACTTAACACGAGTCAGACTTAGGATTGCTATATTTGATTGGAGGAGGAAGATGAAGGTGTTTAACTTTATTTAGGAAAAGCATTGGCATAAGATTCAAGGTTGGAAGGGCAAATTATTGTCTAAAGGTGACAAAGAAATTCTCCTCAAATTAGTGGCTTAAGTTGTGCCTACTTAAACTATGAGCATTTTTCTTATTCCTTTATCTCTGTATAGAGAGCCTAAGAGGATGATGAATTCCTTTTAGTGGGATTCAAATCTAAAGAGTAATAGAGGGGTTCATTGGCTTAGTAGGAGTCGTATGTGTGCTAGGAAGGAGGATCGTGGGTTGGGTTTTAGGAGCTTCATTCTTTCAATTTAGCTTTTTTAGCTAAACATGTTTGGTCATTTTATGCTAACCTAAGTGCACTTGTTTTTAGCTTTTCAAAGCTAAATATTTCCCTTATAAGGGCATGTTTTTAGTCTTTTATGGACATAGTCCAAGTCTTGCTTGGAATGACATTTAGAAAGCGAGGCTAATTTTAATGGAAAGATGTCATTAGAAGGTAAGGGATAAAGCTACAATTAAGGTATGGAGGGATACAATGGCTATGGGATCCTTTTAATTTTAAAATATCTTCTTTGGTGGTAGAAGGTCTAGAGGACATTACAGTAAAGGATTTATGGATTCCTGGATGTAAAGAATGGGATATAGAGCTCTTGCATGAATTGTTTAAGCTTAAGGATGTAGAAGAAATCATCAACATACCATTCTACTTTAGTTTAGTGCAAGATAAACTCAACTAGCATTTTTCAGAAGATAGGTTATATGTGAACAAATCGAGTTATTGTGTGGCTAAATTAAGGCAAGAAGAGTTTGAGATCTTGTCTAGTGATGGGGCTTAAACTAGTATTTGGAGACTTCGAGTTCCTAAGAAGGTGAAAAACCTTATTTGGAAGGCTTATAGGAATATTCTACAATGCAGAGTGAAGTTGAAGATGCATAGAGTGGTGGAAAATGACAAATGCAAGCTTTGTAATTTGGAGGAAGAGACATTGTGGCATGTATTTGTCCAATTTCTAGTGGCCAAATGTTGTTAGAGTAAGGCACAGGTCAATATTATGGTTGGGAGGATGTCTTCTTTTAAATCTTGATACTTTCAACTTCTTACTCAAGGAAATACTCACTTATCTCTTATGGTTAGTATGGTTTTGTGGGGGTATTTGGAACAACCATAATGCCAAGGTTTGAAGAAATTTTGAGAAGTCACCTAAGTTGATAGTTAAACATAGTCTCGATTTCTTGTAAGCCTAGACTTAAGCTTAATTAACTAAAAAGCTAGGTGACATGCACTATATAATAGATAAGGGTGCAACTAAATGAGTTAAAGCTCTCGTAGGATTAGTGAAATGTAATTTTCCTGGTATGTGGTTCCCACAGGCTAATGTTATAGGGGTTCAAGTGTTAGTTCTTAATGACGGAGGTCATATCATGCATGGTTTTTTAAGATTTTGGATGGAAATTTTAAATCAAAAGAAGTAGAGATAATAACATTTAAGAAGGTGCTTTTTAAAGTTCTCTCATTGTCAGTGAATCATGTCATTTTTGAAACAGATGCACTGCTGGTGTTCAAAGCTTTATCTTCTCCAGGTTGGGATACTCTGAGTTTGGCTCTCTTATTGAAGATTGTAAAGTGCTTTTAAACCAAGGAAATGATTTCTCTTTTTCTTGGATTCATAGGCAAGCAAATAGTGTAGCTCTCTATATTACTAAGGCTTCACTTAACAATGCTAGCCCTTGTTACTGGCATAAGGTCCCCCAGTTTGTAGAACCTGTGCTAGCTTTGGATGTTTCCTGTTATTTAATATATCTTTTGATCTTTTCAAAAAAATAAAATTACTAAAAATGTGAATGGAGGACACTCATATATAGCCTCGATTTGGAAAGTCTAACGATACAAATCTTATTGATGGAAGTCTGACCATTATTGTAAATCAAACTGGAAAGATATGGGCTCCAATGAATCAATTTCACATTAAAATTGCCTCCTTCACTACTAAAACTTCCCAGACTAGACCTATGGAGGATGGCGAGTCTGTTGGTATAGTAGGCCCTTAACTCTCTCCCTATAGTGAGTTAAAGGATTAATTATGGTGTCAAGCAAGTTGGCAAGGTTGAGAGGGTCAAAAATCTAAAATTTGGTGGATTAACATGGAGGTTTCAATGGTGGCCGATGGTGGGAGGGAGGGAGGGAGAGGAAGGAGCCAAAAATGAAAAGAAAGGGAATTTTGGATCAAAATGAATTTTTGCTCCATCTGAAAAAATATCAACTAATCCCTTTTGATTAATTAGTCCTTTATTAGGTCAATACAACCCTTGTTTAGTAATCTTAATAATAAAAATAATTTATAAAATGGGCCTATTACATAATTATATGCAAATTCATATATTGTGATTGATTTCATATAATATTATTAAGTTTTATATGTAAGTGCCACATCTTTTTATATAATATAAAAAAATTGTACATATATTTTATTAATTTTATATATTAGGTTGATGAAATTATATATTGACATAAATGATTCAAAATTTATATATTATAATCAACTATATGTAAAATTTTGAATTTAGTAAGGAAAAAATAATTTTAAACGTAACAAGCTAGTATAGATAAATTGCATATTTAATGGATATTGTGTAATATTTTTAAATTTTAAATGTAAGTTCTCTATCTCTTTATGTAACATTTAAAAATTAGATATATTTCTTACTTTTTCTTATACTATATTGATAAAATTATATAATTAGATGAAAATTATTTAAAATACATATTATAATGAACAATATGTAATATTTTTAATTTAATAAATAACTATCATTAATAAATATAACTAAATAATTTAATATATAAAAAGAAACCATATACTCCAAATTGATAATCTTATATGAAAATATCTAATAACATCATGTAGTTTATAATTTATATTTTTTGTGATGTAATTATTTTTGTTTGTTTTTATATATATTTTAAAAAAATAGTATATTGTTTAATAAATTTATAGATTTAAATAAAAATTTTAAAAAATATATGTTGAGAATTAAAATAAACTTAAACACAGTTATATATTTTGTATATATATTATCACTTCAATTAACCGTTATTTTTTTAATGATTTGTATTTAGCATTAAAAAATTTTAATTTCAATAGTTAATTACTTATAATAATAAAATATAATAGTTGATTAGTTGTAGTAGCAAGTCACAATAATTAGTAAGTTACATTATACTAGCAGATATTACAATAATTAATTATACTGTTTATTCAAATTTCTTAACAGTTATTATTTATTAACCGAAGAAAATATCAAATTACTCAAATAAAAAAAAAAAAACACCCAATTCTAAAACACTCTAAAATTTTTCCCACCTCATTTTTTTACCTTTAAGCAAAAGACACTTAATTTTTCTGACTTTTAACCCATAGTTTTGTTAATTTAAAAGAATATTAATGGTTCTTATAATTTTTGGCCAGGCTGCCAATGAATTAATCACTTTTGTGAAGGTGCGTCTTTCCTTTCTGTCCACACAAACAGAAGATGATAATATATGCATGCAATTATTGTTGCTAATTAAAGTTCGCTGGCATTATCAACCTTTTTATCATCTTTGCTTGGACTGAACAAATTTTATTCCGTGCCTTAGCAGAAATTTCTTGCAAATTGATGATGTGGCACTTCCACCACCGTTGATCTCATAAAGCATACTCTTCGCCCTGGCTGTTTATTGCAGACAAACCCTCGTGCTATATGAAAAAAAACAAAAGTAGAAAAAAGAAAAAAAAAGGACATGTATAGATAACTTTTCCTTTTTCTCAAAATAGTGTTTTATTTATTTTTTAAAAATGACAAATGGGCTGACTTTTTTTTTTTTTTTTTTTACAAGGAGAGAGCAAGCTACATGTCATACACATAATTGCATACTTAATTGCTAAGTATTTGAATTAATCACATCAATCAATTGATTATTTAATTGTGATCTTTGCGGATGTACTTTTTTGGAGTGTTCTAGGCTGGATGATAACTCATCTCCATTTCTCGGGTTAAATTGGTTGGTTCTCTGAGTTTTGTTCTATTGCATTACTTAGTCCTTCACTTTTTAAATTTATATTAAAATATTTTTCATTGATTAACGGAAAAGTTATTAAAATAGACATAAAGACTTTTTAACTTAACATAATTAAATTATAGAGATATTATAATTTAATTTTAAAAAATAAAAAATTAAGTAATATAATTGGGCAAAGTGGTTATTGTCACCCATGATATGAAACTATAATGCTGAATGTTTCGTATTTATATTAAAAAATAATCATTATTAACTATATATTAGCTTAAAATTTATAAAATATAATTCAAACTTAAATATTTATATTAAATATTATTTAATTAATTTAAATATCAATTAATATAACTTAAAATGTACCCATGTTATTTAAACTATACTCAAAATATTATTTTTATATTAACTAATTTTTATAATTTTATAACTTTAAAAGAATTAAATTTTATTTTGATGATTTTATTATTTGAAAAAATTATATTTAAAAAGAATTTAATCTTTTATCTTAAAAAGAAATAACATGGTTAGAGAATTGAAGATTTTTATTAATAATGCTATCAATTTAACATTCGTTTTAAATAAAAATTTTAATTATTAAAATTTAACATAATTATTTTTTTTTTTCCTTCAGTCAGGTTAGTTTTTTTAAACGAGTCAAAAGGACTTTTGCTTTAACCAGTTTCATCTATCCCATAAAATTATGTATAATGAGTTGTCTGCTTATATATAAACATTTTATCTAGAAAACTAAGAGAATACTTTAAAAGATTAGAATTTCAAATATTTGATATTGTAAAGATACAAGAGTTGAGCTATTAGTTTTTTTTAAAAAAAAAAAAAATCGTATTTAACTAGTTGGATTAAGTTAAAAGAAAAATACAGGAGGTGATCCAAATTTCTAGTTGAACCCATTGGAGAGACGTTCTACCATTTCTTTCAAGCAAAGTTGTCGACAAAAAGAAATTAAAAGAAGAGTATATACCCAGCATATTTGGATGGTGCAATTGAAAATTGTGCAGTCATTATGTCTACTTTGAAAGAGAACAAATACATGTAAAGATTCAGGTTTATAAATTCCATTGGTGTGGCTCGGGCTTTCTCAATAAGTAAGCCTAGCGCTCTTTAAAAAAGAAAAAAAAAAAAAATTCCATTGGTGAGCTTTTCATTGCAATATGTAGGATAAATTGCTTTAATGATTATTGAACTTGGATCATAATTCTATTATAGTCACAATTTTTAAATTTTATATAATTTAGTTATGTAACTATTATAAATATTTTGTTAAAGTTTAATGATTTTTTTTTATCAATCAAGTACTAAGTCAAAGACTCAGCAATATGATTGATCACCTATATCATTTATAGTCCTACCAATGACTTTTACATTACTTTTTTTAATTAATATTAAATTGATATAAGATTCACTTTGACTTAAATGAAACTAATTATGAAAGAAAATATGATGAGTGATTTATGGTTCATAGATGATGTAAGTTTAGAATATGACTTCTTGTCATCAATTTGGTATTTGATTATTCAAAAATTATATCATTAGACTTTAATAGAATATGCATGACATTTAAATGACCAAATTGTATAAATTTTAAAATTTATGACCACAATAGAATTATGACTAAAGTTCGATGATCATTGTTGGCACTTGAGCACTAAAAATAGAGGGTTGAATTGGTCGAAAATTCAAATTTTGGAGGGAAGATTATTAGTGCAAGTATTAGAAGAAGTGGAAGAAGAATAGAAGTGATTCCAATATTAATCAACCCTACATTCACTCTCCAATTCTTGCAATTGAGTGTTCCACTATTACTAAATGGTGTTTTGAAAGATCACACCTAACTTTACAACTTATGTTTTGTAAAGGCTCACACACAACCTTATAAGTGTTTCCCAATGCTAATATTTAAACTTATAGAAGAGTTTTCTATTGGCTCATTCTCAAACCTAGTCCCAAATGATGTTGAAAGCTCACACCAAACTTCTTACAAATTAATAACAAAGATTAATTCATAGAAAGAGAGAGTTGCGAAATAAATTTGCTAGAGTTTTGTCTTAGTAAATGCTATTGTATCTCAATTATGTTCATTCGGTGGAGTATTTATAGGTTACTCTCACCAAAGAGACGTTAGAGACAAAATTAGCTCATAATCTTTAAAGTTGTTGGCAAAATCTAGCATTTAATGCTTGTTAGACAAAAGTAGTGATCGAGACAGTCATTTCACGATTGCGACTTAAGTTTCGCTCTAGATTTTGCCTAGTCACGGTTGAAATCATCAATTTGTGTATAACAGCTAGTACAAGTGGCAGTACGACATTGGTTCCTCACAAAATTAGCCTTTGGGACCCTCCTTTGTGGCTCAACCATTACAAACGTGAAATCTTGGTCGCATGTACGATTCAAGTCATGTTAGGGAAGTGGTCGTGGCCATGGAACGCGAATGGGCCTGAGAAATTTGAGATTTGAGTTAAAGGAGAGTCGCGGTCTAGACAATGTTGTAGCGCTCCTGACTCTTAAACTTTTCAAATGGCTCATTAATATGTGGCATTCTTTGATTGGTTCTCAAGTGTTCATCTTTAAAGATTTAAGTGTCGTGATCGCAACATGAGAGGTTATGGTCGCGACATAGGATCCACTTTTGATTTTCTTCTCCATCTAACTTCTAATGACATGCTAACTTTATTTATGCAATCACAACACTTAGAGAAAAAGATTAGAGTATTTTAATCTATATTGTTAAGATCAAAAGAGAGGTTTGACTTACATTTCACCAAATAAGTCCAACAACCATTAATGTTATTTACTTGAATCTATATATCAACATAGTTTTTTTTTTTTTTTATAATGGATAGTTTTTTTTTTTTTTTATAATGGATGCCTCTCTTATGAAAGAGGTGCGAACGTTCCTACTAAATGACCAATAAAAAAAAAAAAGGTAAAAATAATGGGATCTGATGAGGGAAATGGTGAGGGGGTAATGAAGAAGAACAAAGAATTCCTAAGAAGGTGTCATTTAAGGAGAAACTATTACAAGGAACAATGGCGATAGGTATAGATGTTGTGATAAAGGATGTTGAAGACAGTAATAGAGAATTCAATGAATTTGATGATGAGGGAATGGATATTCTCACTATTTTTAATAAAGGAGAAAGGGGATTGGAGGTGGATGATATAAATGTACTTGAGATTGGGCAGGGAGGGGCTAATCCAAATAAGATGAGGAAAATTCTTTGGATTCAATTGATTTCATTATTGACAAAGAGGACACCATTTCCTCAATCATTTTTACATAGAAAACATGAAAAATACTAACAAAACCATGGAAAAATGCAGTGGTAGTACGACTTGAAAGGACAATTAGCTACATAACTCTTTATGACAAAATCAAGTGTTTTTAAAGCCAGAACATGGCTTTCGAGGTATTGTTTTAGATAAATAATTTTTCATTGTGAATTTTGACCATGTAGACAATTGTTTGAAAGCATTGTTGAATCAACCCTAGTTAATATATAAGCATTATCTGATGATGAAGCCATAGGGATCAAATTTTCTGATGGCATATGTTCATTTGTCATCGATAGTAGTAGGGATGAGTTTTCTAGGAATGTCTTTCCACTTTTAGCATAAGAAGGTGTTAAGGACGATTGTGAGCATAATTGAGAGACATATAAGGATTGTTTACAATAGGAAAGAGATGAATAAAGGCAAATTCGCATGAATTGTGATTCAAATTGACTTAACTAACCATTGCTTACCAAATTTGAGATTAAAGGTTGATTACAACAAGTGGAATATGAAGATTTACAAAACATTTGTTTTAATTGTGGTTGTTTTGGTCATAGCATTGTCCAATGTCTTAAAAGAAGTGGTACTCCTTAGCTAGCTGATAATGCAGTAACTGGAGTAGAGAAAGGTAAGCGATTAGAATAGGCGATGGACAGTAACACAAAATTGAAAGAGTGGATGATTGTTCTAGCGAGGCGCAGATGATAGGATACTAGAAAAGAATACCAAAAGGTCCCAAAGTTAGTAACTAAAATGTTAAATGAGAATATGAAAAGGTCAAGCTTTGATGTCTTAGAAAATATTATGAAAGGAGTTTCAGGGATGATTAATTTGCAAAATAATATTATGGTTAACTTACCTAAAGATGATTTAAATTCTCATAATGTTATGATGTCCACTAACATGCTATCTCTTGAGTCCAAAGCAAAGGAAAATAGAATAAGATGGAATAAGCCCATGATAGTAGAGGGCCAATTGGAAAGAGTTAGACCATTTCAATCCATTCCATAAAAAGCTAATGAAATTCCAATTTAGGCCCATGATAAGCTCTAAGGAAGTAAGATAGATTTGTTGGATAGAAGTAAACACTTAGTTGTGGTTTTATAGGATCTTATTCACATTAACAAAGCTAATGAAATGCTAACTAAATGTGTAAGGACTTATGAAAGTCCCCAAGGTAAGTTAGGCATGAACTGCCCTTCGAGTAAGCCTCCCAACAAACAAATATGTTTGCAGTTAAACTCCAAGAAAGCAAAATTTAAGAAGAAGGGAAGTAGTAGCAATAGTGAAACACTTATTCCTTTTACTCAGATGATAAAGGATATCTCAAATTCTTTAGAAAAGAAGGATTATTAGTGTCAGTGGACTGATGAGGATAAGCTAGAGGGGCTTGAGAGCTTAGATGGTAGGTAGGATATTTTTAGGGGTTAATGCCTTTTCTTTTTCTTATCATCTCATCAACATGTAAATGTTAGTATGGAATTGTCAAAATGTAGGAAGTGTTAGATTTCATAGGGTATTAAAGGAACGGAGTTTGCCATACAAGATCAATTTTATTATTTTGATTAAGATCAAAATTAGTGATGTTCAAGCGGATAAGGCTATAAAGAGCATTGGGTTTGATTGGTCCCATTATGTGGAGGCTAATGAGTTCTCAAGTGGTATTTGGCTTATTTAGAGAAATTAGTAGAGTGTATTACATACATTTTCGATTAGAGAATGGTGTCAAGAAGAGCATGTTCAATATAACAATTTATGACAGTCCTAATCCTAAGATAAGAAGAGGACTTTAAGAGAATTTGGGGGTGTATAAAGGCTGACATGGTTGGTTTGCGGCTAATTATATGGGATTTTATTGCTATTTTATGGTTGAATAAGAGGAAAGGTAGGAATAGTAAAAAAAGTAAGGGATTGTAAGCATTTTAAGAAATGGTTTGATCAAATAAGTAAGGTAGATTTGGGGTTTAAAGGGTCTCAAGGGGTATTTGTTTGAAAGGTTAGATCGTACAATATGTAAGGATGAGTGGTGTAGGGTTTGCTCTATTACAATTTTATACATCTTTCACATTTAATTAGATTTTAATCCCTTATGGATTAAAGTGGGTACTTCCCATGTTGCTAGAAGGGATAAGAGACCTTGTCATTTTTTTAATAGCTTGGAAACAACATCATGAGGCCTTTAATGTCATGGTGAAAGATCTCCAGAAAAAAGACACAAATTTAAGGGTGTCCTTAAATAAGTCAATGACTAGGTTATAGAAGTGGCATAAGTATGTGTTTAGTAATATCAAGGGAAGGAAACATAGAATTCTTGCTAGATTAGGAGTACAAAAGCTTTAAAGTAGAATCAATAGGATGAGTTTGATTAAGATTGAAAATAATTTAAAGAGAAGTATGAAAGGATCCTAATGCAAGAGTAGTTATTTTAGATCTAAAGGTTTAGAGCAAATTGGGCTCTTCATGGTGATCGAAATACTTCATACTTCCATTCAACTATTATTACAAAGAGAGTTAAGAACATATAGGAATGTTGAGGTTGGGGAATAAGGATTGTTGCGACAATTTAGACATATAGAAGCAAATGGCCTTGAACTTTTTAAACAACTTTATAGTAAGGATGCAACCGATTCTATTGTATTGTGATCAGAGCATCATTTTTCAAGGTTGGTTTGTATGAAGTTGGAGCAATTAGGGAAAAGAGTTAAAGATGAAGAACTCAAGGAATCTCTATTTCAAATGGATGTGTTAAAAGCGTTTAGCATTGACAGTTTTCATGTTGTCTTTACAAAATAATAGGAGGTGGTTGGTGCTAAGGTGTGTGTCGAAGTCAAAAGAATTTTTGAAGGAGGATCATTGGGTACAAAATTGAATGAGACTCTGATTTGTGTAACTACTAAGGTGGATAAGTTAGAGACAATTAATCAATTTAGACCAATTAGCCTATGTAATCTTATTTACAAGATCATCACTAAAACTATTATGAATAAATAAAAGAAGTTCATGGACAAATAGGTGGGGTCAAACTAGGTTTGCTTTGTGCCTGGTTGTTATATAACAAATAGTATAGTGATTTCTTAGGAGGTAATGCACTCCATGAATATGAAAAGAGAAAGGAAAGGTGTGATGAGTATTACTGTAGATTTGTAAAAAGCTTATGACTGCTTGTGATGGGACTTTATGTGGGAAAATATTATTGCCTTAGGGATACCAAATAATTTGGTGTCAGTCATTATAGAGTGTATTACAATGACATCCATGAGTCCTCTTTATAATGGGAAGATGACATATTATTTTAAATTGATGAGGGGTATTCAACAAAGGGACCTCTATCCCCTTATCTTTTTGTGTTTTGCATGGAAAGACTCTCCCATTGTATTCAAGATGTTGTGGGCCAAGGGATACAAAAACCATTAAGTTATGGAGAGGAAGACCATTATTAACCCATCTCTTCTTTATGGATGATACTATTTTATTTGCGAGGACTTTTGTTCAACAAATTAGGTGGATTGACGAGGTTTGCAAACATTTTTTTATGGCTTCATAGCAAAAGGTGAGCATATCAAATAATGTAGATCTCTAACTCGCCAAAACATTAGTGATGTTTATGGGTTTCAAAGGATGATGAACTTGGGAAAATATCTAGGTATTCATTTACTCCACTTGAGAGCGAGTTTAAAACAGTACCAATATGTCTTGGATCAAGTCTGTCGAAGACTCTCAGGGTGGAAAGCAAAGAAGTTGTCATTAGTGGGTATAATTACATTAACACAATCAATCTTGTTAGCAATTCCAAATTATGTCATATAGCAATGTTGTCAAAATTATGTTTTGACTCATACAATTTTATGATTTTACCATTCAAAATCGTGTGAACAATTAAACGCGTACATAAAATTAGCCTTTTTGTGAAATCGAGTGTTGACTCAGTCAAATCGCAAGTTTCCTCACAATTTTATCAAGTTCACTTGAACTCTCAAAAACCAATTCTTAGAGCTAAAAATAATGTGTTCTCTTATGTTTATTATATCAAAACACTATGTTTTGATTAAAAGGAAAAACATATAGTAAAACAAAAAGCAATTTAGGAATTAGATTAAAGATTTCCTTTCTTTCTTAAATTTGGGTGTTCTCTTCTCTTTTCTTCTGCAAAAGGATTACCTTTTTTGTTTCATTTCTCTTCTCATTTACATATTCTCTTTTGTTACTCAACTACTTTACTCTTCTGCTGCTACTTTAATTCAAGAGGTGACATACATATTAGCTTGATGTTGCTGCGATTGTTCAATCAAAGACCAAGGCATGTATATGTTAATTGCTTTTATCATTTTTATTATCTTTTTCTCTTATTTCTTGAATGGAATTCACAAATTTCTCTATCTTGATCAATCATTGAAGTTATTTTAATAGAATCATTCACATTAGCATGAGCCACAACCACTGAAACATTTAACTTTAGAGACACTAGCGTGAATAGCTCTCAGAATTAGATAACCATTTTTAATCCAAAGCTCTAGTTTTAAGCTTAGAGTGTTATGCATTTTTTACCCAAAGCTATAGTTTTTATCATAGCTCTTAGAATTGATAACTAGAGCTTTGGGTAAAAAATGGATAACCACTGAAACATGAACAACTTTCAACATCAAGCCAATCCAAAATTGAAATGCTCCATTTTTTACTCAAAGCTCTAGTTTTTAATTTTTCTTATGATATTCTTAATATAGTTTTAGGTGTATTAAATTTACAAAATATCTTTTTTATATTTTTTATATATAGTATTTAATTTGTATAAGAATTTATTTATATTTATATATTTATAACTATATTTTAAAGAGTATTTTGTTATGTTGCAAATCTTATAATTTTACAATTAGATTTTATAATATCGATTCTAGGGTCCTCCACTAATTCTAGGGTAGAAAAATGAGTTTGACAACCTTATTATGTAGTGTACAAAGCTTCCTTTTTCTATTTATACCTTAATAGAGAAGCATTATCGAAAATTTTTATGGGAGGTTATGAGTCAAAAGAGGGCCATTCCTTTGGGAAGATAAGAGAAGGCTTACTAACCTAAAAAGTATGGTGGTCTTAGTTTAAGAAAGGTTACTTATACTAATGATGCTTTGTAATAAAGTTAGCCTAGGGAATTCTATTGAATAGGAGCTTTTTATAGTTAAAATTATACAAAATAAGTATGGGTTAGGGGAGCAGAAAATGCCAGCTATGAGCAATAGGTTGAATACCTCTTAGCTTTGGCAGGAGAGGATGAGGATTCGTAATGTTTAGCCATATGTGATGAAGGGACTAAATTGGTGTATCAGGGATACAACTAGAGCTAGATTTTGGCTCCTAATGGATCAGCCACTGGTGATTGAGCATAAACGAAAGGTGATTTGGCAATAGAAAGGACCATAAAGGATCTGTACTTTCTTATGGTTGGCATTGCATCAAAGGCTTCTAAATAATAGAAGGCATTTGATTTGGAAAGTGGCATGTCCTAATTATTTTTTATATACCGAATCCTTATCTTATGTGTAGAGAGACTATATTCATGCTAAAAGTCCCTAAATCATAAGCAAAAAGGAACCACAGCTCCTAAAACTACTAAAGGCAAACAACTAATGGTGGAGCATGCTACTTCACCTTAGGAGTTAAGATTCTAACCCATGAAGCCTAATGCAAATTATCATGTTAAGAATTAAATTATGGGGCCTAAAATACTATCCATGTTCATTATTAAGCATGTTAAACAAAATATAAAGCATTAACATGATGATGACATGAGGTAACATCAACACATAAAACATAAGACAATACTATTGCAAATGAAGGCCAAAAAGCTTTAGGCAAGAATCAAGGATGTGAATGAAGCATCATATGACTTTAAAATCCTCTCCTAAAGTGCACTAAAAGAGCATGTTATAATAAAGGCATTGATTGGAATACCTCTACCCATGAATAAAGACTAGGATAGTAAGGAATGTGAAAAGTTAATCAAAATGCCTAAAGATGTAAACCTTAAATCATTAACCAACATATGCAAGAGAGGGAGATAGTGGGATCCTTAGACAGTAAGCCCTCTTTCACTTACATAAATTACCATCAAAGTTAAGAGAAAGATAAGAGAGGCAAGCTAGTAATGAAAGGGTTGGCCTATCTTTTCCAAAAATGGTAGAAAATAAAATGACATAAATTTTAACAGTCATCATAACTAGCTATTGAATAAGGAGAATCAAGGGGTCATTGGGGTCATAAATCATATTCCTTTCATGTTCACCCATGAACTAATCCTTCAAAGCCATAAGAGAAAGTATAAACAAAACATAAAATGGACAAGTTATGTGAAACAAGACATACATTTTGATGATCATAGCCTTAGGAATGAGGAATGAGGTCATAGGCCCTTGTAGCCTACCTTATTCCTATATTACAAAAGGCTCACAAAACCACAAAAAGCAAGAAAAACTCAAAGAAAATAGTATAAAATAACATTTCCAAATAGTGTTATATAATGAAAGAGGGCATTATAGATAAACTAGTGGTTTATACACTTGATTCAATTGTTTGTTGTGACTATTGAAATCTAAAAACAAGAAGAAAAAAGAAGGAGGAAGGAAGTATAAGTCCTTGGATGCCCATACAATGTCTCTTACACACAAAGGCACTTTTGATATAAGAAAAATCCTATAAATGCAAAGCAAACAATGTAAAGAATGATGCAATACTTGGTTTTTATCTTGAATGCTTGATGTTTGTATTGTGGTTTGTGCTTTATGTGTGGTGAGGTTTTCTAAGGTTTAAGGATTAATTTTAGCAGAGTTTTATTAGGGTAGAAAAGTCTTCTTCTCCTCACTCAATGGGAAAGATACTTGTAGAAGTGGAATGGCTACAATTAAGCTTAATGGCTCGAATTACACCCTATCCTAGACCATCTACAAATAAGAACAAAAGAAAATTCTAAAGATTAGAGTTTGAAAGTGGACTATACAACCTTGAGGATGTTCGTACAAATTTAGGGTTGGTTGTAAAACCCTTTAGGGCTTGAGGGTTTATTGTTCTAGAAGCTTCTAGCTTTTTTACTTTAAAGGATTGTCTATACAGTCCTTAGAAGGTTTGTACAGGCCTTTAAGGCTTAAGGGTTTACTGTTCCAGAAGGTTCTGGCTTTTCGACTCTAGTGGATTGTCTATACAATCCTTAGAAGGTCTATACAACCCTCTAGAGTTGGCTATATAGCCATCTACATTGGTTGTACATCCAACTGTTCTCCCAAAATTCAGTGCTTACAAATACCAAGGCAAAATGTATAGGATGAGATATTGTTAGGGATTAATTACTGAAGAAGGGACATGAGATCATATGAAAATAGAAAATCTATTTTCCACTGCAAAGGCTAATATTATCCTCTCTATTCCATTGAGTCCGAGAAAATCGAAAAGCTTTCTATCCTTGTTTTTACTAAGAATGACACTTACTGAGTGAAGTGTTGCTACCATATGGCTAAATGGTCTCTCCATGCAAAGGAGGAGATCATTGTCCTTGCTTGACGAGTGCTACATGATTGCAAGCAGGCTACTGCCTCTTCAGATTTTAAAAGCTCATGCTCTGGCATTAAATGATCTCCTCCCTCTTAAGGTATGTTTAAACTCAATGTTGATGATGAAAAAGGAGCAGTTTTAGCTTTTGCTTCTCATTGAGTTCAGTTGGACCTCAGTCTAGAAATGGGATAAGCCTTGGCCATGTGGTATGGGCTTAAGGTGGCAATCCATGTTCATGTTCTTAACTTAGGGCTTGAAAGCAGTTATTTAAATAATGTGAATGCTCGTCAGTTAAGTGAACTACATCGGTCTCAGTTTGGCCATTTTAGCTTTATGCTTAAATTTTGTTTCCTTTGCTTACGTCCCTAAAGGAGCTAATCCGTTCGGATGTGATCTCATTTTCTTCTTAATTCAATTCCATTTTCCTAAAAAAAAAATGAAAATAAAATAAAATATTTATTTAGTACTTAAATATGAACATTAAATATAACTAAAACATTTCTTATTCCATAGGATTAAAATAACTAAATTATGTAGTTAATTTGCCATATTATAGTATTAAATTTTAGATAACCTAGAACGTATTTTCTGATCAAAATAATTATTATTTTTTTATAAAATTAAAGGCAAAACATTGAGTGAATCAAATCTAGAACTTAGAGGAAATTTTTTTACTTAATAATAAAAGTAATATGGAGAGTTGTATCAGATTGTAACATCCACTTTCATGATGTTAATGTGTTAGAGAAGACTAATTTTAAAGAAAAAATTGTTACTTTTTAATGCTGATTGTAGTTTGGTTTTTTTATACTGAATTTGAGTATTATATTAGGTTTTTTATTTTAGTGTTATATTAATTTAAATTAGGGTCGATGGTTTGTTTAAATTTTAATTTTGTTATGAATTTTATCTAAAATAATTTAAAAATATAAAAATTAATTTTAATGAAGATCAATACTTGATAAGTTACTCAATTATACTTAGTTGTTGAAATTAATCCCAAATTTTTATAACTTATTTTAAAATTTTGTTAATCATACTCATTGATCAAGTTTGCTTAACTATTATTATGTGTTTAACTTTTTTTTTTTTAAGTATTCATTCCCTTTCTTTTTGAATTTTATCTAGCAATTAAAGAAATAAATTAAGTTCTGCAAACATAAACCTTAATCCATTATTTAATTACTGCTAAAAATGAATTAATTTAAAGTTTGCACTCCAAATAATAAATAGATAATATAATAAATATAAAAATTTACAAATTCTATTAACTTTTTTTTTAAGAGAATACTTAGTTCGTATATTGAGAATTAGAGGTAGCAAATATGTTAGATTGGATGAGTTTAGATCAAATTAATTTTAGATTGGGTTAATTTTAGGTTAAGAATTTTTTGGGACAACTTCAAATCAGATTACCTTGGATTGAGGTTGAGTCATCAAGTCTAGATATAGAAAGAGATTCAGTTTATTCCATATCACTTATAATTTTTTATTTTTTTAAAAGAAAGAAGAATTTTCCTTTTATTTTATATAAAATTTAAATATTTTTAATAATTTAATCTTAATCAATCAAGTCCACCCACAGATTGAATTGAGATTGGGTAAATTCTGGTTGATCCTCAAATCAGGTTAGATGGGTTCCAAATTAAGTCAACTTTAGGTCAAATTAATTTCAAATTTTCTTAAATTTTGAATCGATTCAAATTTATTTTTTGAACAAATTTGAATCAAATTAAAAACTGTGACCTCTAAAAATATATAAAAAATAGCTTTTTATATTTTAGCTTCAAAGTGTTAAAAAGAGTAATTATCAAATATTGAATAGAGTAATATGAATATTTCAAGTGATGAGGATTAATTTATTTTACTTGAAGAACATTAGAGCCATTTGCAATGTTAATAAATTAAATATGAAGTGGAAATAGTCCCATCCATCTTAGAATCATAGAAGTTTCATCTTTGTATACGTATTATAATATCAGCCCTTAATAGATTCTCATCTTATAGCCCCAACGTTATTAGCTATTGCTTTGATTTTGTACTCTCTGTCATATGAGACACTTCGCCGGCATCGTCTTAATTGGTAATTCTTCTGATAATAATATGGAGTAAACAAATACCAAAACCTCTTCTAATAATATCATACTTAAAACAACAAAAGAATTTCTATATAGGAATTAATGAATAAAATAATTAAGATAATGTAAAGAGAATATTCATTTGATGAAAATATAAATGATCTAAATCCAATAGAATTGAACATCTGAAAAATCTAATGGCAATTAATATTATAGTGTTTTCCTTCGTTCAAGTTTTGATTTCTTCGCTCATACTTTCTTTAACGGTGATTGATTAATGATATTAATAATTAATTTTAAGATGACAATGTGACTAAATATATATTTATCTATATATTTCTAAATTAAAAATAATTACAGATTAAGTATCAGGGTTCAATTACTATTAACTAAAAAAAAGGAAATTGAAATTATACACTCAGGGTAGCATGTTCATGTACGATAAAGTCAATTAATAATATAGAAGTTGATTGAAAAATTTGTCGTCCTAATCATAGCATGCCAATGACTCCATCCAAATGGTGATGGTGGTGGTGGTGTTCTGATCAGCAGCATCACATGTGGCTTGCACCTCTAAGACTGAGGCCGGTAGTTGCCCATAAACAGTAATAGCAGGTCATTCTTCAGTATGTGCAATCTCTAAAACCCTTTGTCAGGTTCAAAATTCTGATGCGGCTCATCATCAATTGACAAACAAGTAATACTTGAGCCTTCTTGATGATACAAAGTAACACCGACGTGGCCATCTTGTATAGCTTCTTCCACTTCTGTAGCGGCTTTCTTCTTCTCGTCCTTGCAAGCTTGTTCCATCATCAACACCTTTTCTTTAACAATATTATTAGTAGTCTCTAATGGCCTTGAACGCTTGTTGGTTCAAAGTGCAAGGAAGGTTAGGCCGCTTCCTCTTGTTGGAAGGATGTTTAGTTCTGGTTTTGAGTTGACAAAGAACATGAAAATTAGTAATTCACTCATCACCAAGATCCAAACTATACTTAACCATGAACCAGCATTGATCTTGGTCCAATCGTGCTTTATTCTCGTAATTAAATCTTTTCTTATGTGCTTTCAACCCGCGAACTTGAATGATGGAGCCGCGGCCAGAAGTCTCGCAGTGCCAATTACCTTGAGCAGTGGACCCAACTTTGCGACTGTTTTTGAAGGTATTAGGGTTTGACGTCTTTAATTTAGAGAAGAAGTAAAAAGCCTCACAATCATCACCGCCTCCAAACCTATTCCATATCTCCATGGCTCTTCTTGGCTATAGAAATCACAATCAGGGACTAGCTGATCTTGGAATGACGACGGAAATCCACCGTGGATATCCATGTGGTAAAGATAGTATGCCACCAACTCTTCGTCATTAGGGCGGAGCCTGTATCCAACAGGGAGTTGAAGTAGAAGACAGATTTGAGAGAAGTAGTTATGGAGAGTATTGGAGTTTATTAACAATCAACAATCAGTGAAGATTTCCCTATTCTTTTCTGGGTGCCAAAGAATGAGAAAAAAGAGGCAGTGACCTGCAAACAACGCAAATTTTCTAATATCCTTTCTGCATCTATGTGCATATATATATTTGCCAATTCCTCAATTATTCTCAATCAAGTAAAATTATTATTGTTATTGTTGTTGTTGTTGTGTTCGCCGTCGTCATCGTCTACTTTAACTAAGTGTATGTATACCCTTTAGTTGTAGGCAGCACTAACACAATTTTAAACATGGATATAGGGGTGACAATCTTTGATCAGATTCAAATTCATCTTGATCTAGAATTATTTAAAAATTTTCGAGTCAAATTCGATCCAATCCATCAGTTATCTGAATGGACTCCATTGAATGAACTCGATCTCGATTCAATCCATTCATCAATTTAAATGATTTGATTTAGATTATTTAAAATTTTAAAAATATTTTCTTTATTTTCAATTTGATATAATTTAACTAAGTCACTTGCTTAAAAAATAAATCATATTTAATTTATTAAGTATGTAAAAAATAAAAAATTTTAATTAAATTTAATTTATGTAAAATTTACATGATTAAAAAATAATTTTTTTAGAAAATATTTTAATAAATTTTAAGAAAACACCATATAAATAATAAAAAATCTAAATGAATATTTTAAAATATATTTAAAATGAATAATCAATTATCTAACTTGACCCACAAAATATTATTTTTAAAAATGAACCTGAAACTCGGCCCAAAATTATTTATATACGCAAAATTTAATGAGTAATTCAAACCCATGGAAATCCAATCTAAAAATGATCCAACAGAAATGACTAGTTTATCACCTTTAAATGGATATTTAACTTTTAATTACAAAAACAGCTAAGCTTACCACATAATTGATGGGAAGTGGAAGCAACAAATGGAACAATGATACCATATCAAATAAACAAGATGGGAAGTGAAGCAATAATGGTACCATATCGAATAAAAATGATCCCTCCTTGCTTCCACTTCCCATCCCCTCTTTTAAAATAAAAGCTTATTTAAAGGCTTATAATCGATTGGAAGTGGAAGCAATAAGGGATCGACCACCTCTTAGAGCAAACTCTACATTGGCACTAATCAAACAATATAGCAAAAAGTGTGCCTAGAGATTTAAAACCTTAGCATACATATACTCTGCTTCATACGTTATTTTTGCAAGGGTTGTGGCATGTGAGATGGCAAAAGATGCATGGGATAAGATTAAGGAGATTTGAGTTAGTAAAGATAACAAGGCAAATGTAAGTCCTAAATTTGAGAAAAGGATAACGAATTTATTAAAGAGTTTTTAGACAGATTACTAAAGGTTGTGAATCAGATAATGTTACTTAGGGAGGAGCTTACTCACTAAAGAGTTATGGAGAAATTTCTTCTGAGTCTACCAGAGAGATTTGAGTCCAAAAAACCTTCTCTAAAAGATTCAAAGGACTTAAATCAGATATCCTTGCTAAAACTTGTGAATGCATTATAAGCAACAGAACAAAGAAGAAGCTCGAACTAGGATGATACTTCTGAAGTATCATTCTTTGCTAACTAGAAGTGGAAAGCTTCCTCAAGTAATAGAAATAAGAAGCAAGCTGCATATGAGAAAGAAGAGGAAAAGAAAAAAAAAATAGTGAAGATCATAATGGGAAAAGAAAATTTCCAGCATGTGGAACTGGTTGAAGACAAATCATGCCAAAGGTAGATATTAGAGAAAGATTTAATGCAACTTCTATAAGAAACAAGATCAATAACAGTCTATTCATTAACCTATCCAACAAGCCAAGTTCATTGATAACCAACAAACTTTCATAGTAGTTATATCAATTATATGGCCAAAGATGAAGGCTTCTTTAAGTCCTTGGATAGATCAACCAAAACTGAAGTGAAAATAGGAAATAGAGAGCTTATACAAGTTGAAGGAAAAGGTTCAATTTCACTCCAAATAGAAAAAGATATGAAACTTATTCCAGATGTTCTATTTATATCAAAGCTTGAGCAGAACCTTGCATAATTGATAAAGGAGGGATATATTGTGGAATTTAAAAGAAACCTCTTCACTATTTATGATTCATATTGCCATAAGATTGCAGAAACAAACAATAGCTTTGTCTTGAACTTGAAATCTGATATATGTTCTGCTGAAGGTGATGTAGTAGCTGATCAAGATGAAAGGAAAAGTTAAGAAAAAAATTGATTTTAATGGTGCTAAAGAAAAGGTTGAGCATTGTAATATAGCTACTTGTGATCTTCTTTTAGATATTAAGACTCCAAAACTAATAAAATTCAGGGAGAGACGATTATGAAGTTTAAACTGCCAGAAAAATTTTAACATTCTAATGCTAGAAATTAGTTGTTGCCTCCAAAGTAAATCAGGTAATTTGTTCCAATAAGATTTCATATAATTGAAATCATAAAATTTATGTTGTTTTAGCTGCAAACAGTCATAGGAGATCCAAGAATGTTTATAAGAAGATCCATTCAATCAAAGCTAAGAAGAAGTTTTGAAGCTTTGTAAAGTTTGCTAATGGGTCTCCAAGAAAACTCTCAAGGAGGAGTGTTGAGAATCCTCACAGGGAACTTAGTCATTTTGTTAATTATGGTTGGTATTCAATGATATAATCAAGCTAAGTAATTTTGGTATTGTAAGTAGAGAAAGCTGTAGAAAATCTTAGCAGTAGCAGTAGACGCATGAATGTCTCCTATTATTCAAAAAAACCGGCCCACTTCATTATGCATCTTCATCTTCTTCATTCTCTATGCAATTTCTTTTGTTATATATATATATATATATATATATATATATATATATATATATATATATATATGTATGTATGTATATAGCTATTTTATATTATTAGAGAAGAGTTGAAGCAAAATATAAGGTAAATATGTAAAATTATATAATAAATTTTTATTTTTTATTATACTGAAAAATGAAAATTAACTATAATTTTTTTGTTAATATTTATAGATAATTTGTTAGTATAGAGTTCCAATTTGGTGATCACAAGAATATAAAGTGTAAAAAAGTATGTGTTAGTGAGTATAATTTATTTAAATTCAGTATAAAAGAAAAATATTATATATAATATTTATTTGAATTTATCATAAATTATTGTGTATTGATTTGTATAAAAAAAAAAAAAAAAGAGAAGCTAAAATATCCAATAAATTATCTTTATGGATTAAGCGAAAAAATGTTAGTAATTTTATTTAAATTGTGTGAAATTTAATTAAAAAAAGTATCAGTGCAATTTTGATAGAAATGGAATTTGTGTTATGAATTGATAATGAATTTTTATATTAGAAATGATGTTTGTTGTGAATTGGATAATACTAATGTCCACTCAGTTTAATATATTGAATGAAAATTAATTAAAATAATCATTTAATAGCATAAACATATATGTTGAAATTAGAAATTAAAAAAAAATTAATTTATGTGGCAATAACTCATTGAACCAATTTTAATTTCTATGGCAATTTATTTATATAAAAAATATTAATATTGATAAAGAAAATAATTTTATTCATTAAAAAATTAGTAATGACTGTTGTCCCTAGGCACCAAGAAAATGGGTTGAATTGGTGAATAAAAATTTCAAGACCAAAGATAAAGGGAGAGAAAAGAGTAGAAGAGAGACAATCAATTTATAATGGTTTGGGTATAAGTGACCCTACGTCCACTCCACAATTGATCAATTGGGTATTTCACTATCTCAATGGTGTTTTCAAGCTTACACCTAACTTATACAACTTGTGTTTTGATGGCTAACACACAATCTTACAACAATGTGTTTTCTAGGCTAACACAAAACCTCACTCAAGTGTTTCACTAGGCTCACACTTAAACCTTTCTGGAAGTGTTTTTACAGGCTAACACAAAACCTCAAAACTTGGTGTTTAATGCTCACACCTAACAATCACAATTTCATAAAGAAGATAAAGAAAACGAGTAGCAAAGATAGAGAGCTTTAATCACTTGTAATAAATTCCTTAACAACCTTATTCATGGTTGTTTGGTGGAGTATTTGTAGCCAAACTTCACCAAAGAGACGTTGTAGATCATAGCTCATCAAATCTTTGAGACATGCTTGACAGATTTTGCATTAAATGCTTATCAGGACGAAATCACGGTCACGAAATCCAAATTCTTTAAGGGAAACCCCGTTTGTGTCTAACGGCTAGTCCACGTGACAGCATGTTATTAGTTCACCAGCAAAATATAGTCGTTGTCTTTTACCTACTTTCATAAGTCGCGGTCGCAAGTTTTCTTGCACAGAATGCGACAGAGGACGCGAATTTATCTGCCAAAGAAGTCATCTTTCTTCCACAGGATTCGCAGTTGCTACCAGCAAGATGCCTCCGTGAAATTTGACTTTCAACAGTCTTCTGGGACATTTCTCAAGCTGTAGTTGTGGATTTGCTTCCTTGTTGAGTTACTTTGAAATTCGCGGTCACGACTAAGGCGTGACTTGCACTGTGAATTCATTTGTCACAGAATGGCTTCTTCTTTTCCATTAGTCGCGGCCCAGAATGGCTCCGCAATTTCGCCTGCTTGAATTTTAGCATGTCTTAGCATGTGTCGCGGTTGCGGATCCTAGATTGCGGTCGTGATTTACATGTCACTTTGGAGTTTATCAACTCTTTTCATTTCTTCTTAAGAGATTGATTCATTTTTGTAAAAACAACACTTATTTGAAATATTAGTGATGGTCAATCTACTTTGTCAAGATCAAAAGAGGTTCTAAACTTAGGATTAATCATCCTAGTCCAACAATCTCCCCCTTTTTTACTTTCACAACCTAGATTGATCCAAAGTGAAAAATAAGTGTAGAGAAGTAAAATCTAATCATAACTTAGTAAAAATTTCTAAGTGCAAGATAACTTAGCAAAAATTTTCTAAGTGTAAAACCTAAACCTAATTTGCTTACATTACTCCCCCTTACCTTATGCACTTGCTTGTTTTACTCCCCCTTAATTAGTTATCTCTAATTTTTCACTTGAATCTTATTTTATCTCCCCCTTTAGCAAGATCAAAAAGAATTAGTGAAGAATAAAGATAATTAAAGGAAAGTTAAGCATAAGAAGCAAAATTCTATAAGAAACAAACATGGAGAGCACAAAGAGATGCAAAAACAACTTTTTATATATATATAATAACTGTGAGATTACAAGTTAGGATTACGAAAGGTAACTAAATAAAAATAAAGAACAAAAAGAAAGATAAACACTAAAAGGCGGGGGAATCACTATCATAGTCAGACGAGTTTGTCGCTGTCTCAGGGAGGCCGCCTTCAGCTTCATCTCCATCTTTCACACCTTGATCCCCATCTTGAGTATCATCAAAGTCTGTGAAGTCGGGGAGGTGGCAGGGTGGGATTCCAAGTTTCTCCTGTAGATCCACCATGTCGCTGTAGAGATGGGAAAGGAAGAGTGATCGTCTCTTCATCATTTACATTATTTTATCCAACTTGCGATTGATGGTGGAGAGCGACACTTGTTCGGTTGGCTTCGGTAGAGGAGGAGTAGACGAGGCTGACGAAGGAGCCTCTTCATTGTGAAGGCGCTTCCTTTTGGAGGCTTAAGAACTCTCAAGTCGTTGTGCATCGTATGCGCCAAGTAAGTAGGCATAGGAATCAGGATGGATCGCCTTGGCATTGACGAGGTATGTAAGGTCCAAAAAGTTCTGTGAAGGCAGATACTTTTTGGTAAGGAGTTTTTCCTTGTCCTCATCGAGAGCACCCACAAAGCGATAAATTGCGGTGACGTGTGACAGGAGTAAGAACTGACTCTTTGGTTTGGTACTCATGTGAATCAACTGATCCACTAGATACCTGCCAGTCTGGATGGGCTTATTTTTCACCAAGCAGAAGAGAAAGGTGAGATCTTTTTGTAACACCTTTTCATTTCCATCGCCCCTAGCGTTGATGGAAAATGTGATGATGTGGTGAAGGATCCATAAGGGTAAATTCTTGATATGTTTTGCCAAAGAGGATCGAGGGTCGTGTTTGGCTTCTATCAAAATTTCTGCCCAAAACTCAGAGTAGATTACATCGAGGGCAGCAATGACAAACGAAATGTGCTCGCTGACTTAAAGAGTGAAGAGGCCGGACAACTAATCGAAAGTAATGTAGTATGGATCTCTGAATGCTCGAAAAGTCAGTCCATATTGCCCCGCAGGAGACTCCATTTTACGGCTCAACTGAACCGTGCACATGAACTCTCAAACAATTTCTTCATATCCTAGTTCTGCTCGAAAGATAAAGTCATTCCAACCCAGATCGGACAGGAATGCCCAAATTTTGTTGGCGAGACCAAGAGATTCGAGCAGAAAAGATGAGGGTATTTTGTTTGGGAGGATGGTTTTGGAGATGTTTTCTTTATATCTCTCCTTTTCCTCAAGGGTTACCCCTCTCATGTTGAGAAGAGAGGGAGGGGCAGAGGGTTGTGCAATTCTCTAGCCCTTGTCAACTCTTGAAGATTTCTTAGGTACCATGGCGGTTGCTAGAGAGAGAAAGAGGAGAATTTTTGAGAGATTTGAGATTTGGAAGTTGGGAGAGTTGAGTTGTGATGAAATCACTGTTTAAGGGGGTATTTATAGGCTTCAAGGGGTGTGAAAACGATCAGAAATGGCTAGAAATGGATTAAATGAAGGGTTGGCAATAGTTGGCAATCAAATCTCATAAATATGAGTCGGTTACTATAATTCGCGTCCACAATTTCTTCAGTTGCGACTGCGAATTCTGAAAAATATGAGTAATGGACAAATTTTTCTCGGGAATGCGCGCTGCAATTGTCAGAATTTTGAAAAACCGATAAAATTCACGGTGGAGAATGATTTTTGCGATCGCGAATTGACATTTGATAGCCGGAAAAGTTTGACTTATAATTTGAGACCGTGAAGAATGAATAGTGACCGCGAATTGCGAGTCATCAAGGATAAGAATGAAAATTTTGAAAAAACAAGTGATCTCCTAAAATCAAAGTATAAAAACTTTAAATATCATTAATTAAACATATCATACGCATATAACACACTAGATCAAACAAGAATTTTCACTTGAGGGAGCTTCCATCAAGCATTCCCAATTCTCTCTTAATGAAGTGCATTCTTTCTTCATTTAGAGGTTTAGTGAAAATATCTGCAAGTTGATGATTAGTGTCAATGAATTCTAACA
>CATIWR010197342.1:0-13606 GCA_949677035.1 Omphalea diandra
GTAAGGTACCCTTGTTTCTATAGTTTTATTTCCTGTGTTTTCAAGTTGTTGTTTTTGGGGTTTGGATCTGTATTTCAGTGAGCAGTTAAACTCTTACAATCATGAACTCCATAGTCTGGAACTGTCAAGGATTGGGGCGTCCCTTGACAGTTAAACACCTTCGCAGTTTGGTACAAGCTCGATGCCCCATTTTAGTCTTTTTTGGGCCGAAACTAAGCAAAAGAACGAGGTTGTTGACAAACTAAGATGTTCTTTGGGCTTCGACCACAGCTTTTTGGTTGAACCGATGGGAAACTCAGGTGGATTGTCTCTGTGGTGGAAATCTGAAACCCAGCTTGCAATTCTTGATTCATCTAGTTATTGGGTGCATACTCATTGTACGATGGCTACCTCTGGGATTGCATGTTTTGCAACTTTTGTGTATGGGGGGATCCATCAGGCAAATATAGGGTCGCGATCCTCAATCAAATAGCTCAATTGAATCCTGGTTTTCAATCTCTATGGGTAACAATAAGGGATTTCAATGCGATAGATAGCCACAAGGATAAATATGGGGGTCGAAGGGTCTCTCTGTCGCAATAATCAGCAATTGGGTAGAGCAGGGTAATTTGTTGGAACTCCAATCATTACACATGGACCAATAAGCAAGATGGTGAGAATCCGATTATGCAAAGCATTGATCGATGTTATGTGAACTTGGCATGGAGATCTTTGTTGGAGAATGCTATATAAGATCGGAAATATGAATCAATAAATAATATTTTGTTATAATCATCTCATAATGTATATATAATTTGTAATTGTTTGTTAATTTTGTTTTTAATTATAAATCAGAAATTATTTCACTTAAATTTAATAAACTTTTCCTTGAAATTGTGTTACTTAGAATTGAAAGAACGAATCAATAGATAATTATTTGTTATAATTAGTTTTGTACATAATTATAAATTTTGAGAAATTTTTATTTTTATTTTATTTACTTAATAATAATTTTTAATAAAATAATAATTAAACATTCAATTAATCTTTATTTAATAAAATTAAATATTAAATTTATTTAAAATTTACTATTTTAATTATCTCTCATAAGGCGCTGTCCCTACTAGTATTATATACATTGTCAATATTACAATGAAAGATCGAAGCCAAAGTACATTAATAATTGCAAAGCAAATAATACAAATATCGGGATAACAATCAATACAAAATAAGAATAAAATATTTGGGAAGTTGATAGGTTGCCAAATAAAGGAAATATGAAACTTAGAAGCTTAAGAAGATTCATTGCAATATATATTCGGCTTTCTCTACTCACGCAGAATCATTTTCATGCTTAAGAAGATCGCAACTGCTGTCGTTTAAACATGTTAGATAGTCAATGAAGATCTCCAAAACCCAGTGGAATTATTTCAGCTATAACATGCTACCAATGTTCATTAATAAGTATGATTTATAAAGAGTGTAAATTAATTAATAATTATCTTAATTACTTAATGTTATAGAGGTAAAGATAAAGTTTATGAATACCTTTAAGCTCATGAGTACAATTAGAATGACTTATTGGAAATCCTTAATTTTTAGAGTTAATTACTATAAATCGTATGTAGTTTATTGAATTTAATTAGTCTATTCTTTATATTTCAATATTTTATAATTTAATTTTTGTTTATTCCACTATATTATTAAGTTTTTCTAGTAACTTTTCTATGTAAATCATAGAATTTACAATGTAATTTATCATATTTAATTAAATCATTTCTCACCTTTTAATACACTTGAAATGATCTGATTCATCGAACTACTAGATCATAAAATTATTTTTTGATTTGTTATTTTCATTAAAATTATTTGGAAAAGTCCACAACAACATCAATATTATATTAAATTTTCAAATTTTACCATTTCTATTATCTAGCAACTTCATTAATTTTCTAGTTTTGAAATAATAAGATAAATTTTAAACTAATTAATTACACCACAATTAAACATATGTTAAGACTATAATCAAAATTTAATTAATAAAAATAAATCAAAATTATGATTGTAGTTAATTTTTTAAGTTTTGACTATAATTTTAATAGTATATTTAATTAGAATTATAATTTATTTATTTAATTTTTTTCTTATTTTTCAAAATAAAATATATAATAAGATTAGTTAGATAATAGGAATGTTAAATATATAAATTTAATATAATATTAAAAGTATTATAAACTTTTTAACATCAAATTAGGAGGATCTAACAGTGTAATGGATCAAATGAGCGAGACTATTTTATGCATCATTAAAAAATAAAAGATGATTTAGTTAAATATGACATACAACATGAGTCATAATAATATAAAATGTATATATATATATATATATATTAGAATGATTGCCTACTATAGTAGGCAAAAGAATGAACAAATAATAATCAATATTTGAATTTTTTTTTAATTGTTTGAAATTTACAATACATAACATTTAAAATACTAAAATTAAAATTAAGAGGTACCTTGGATCAATTAAATAAAGAATATTGAAAGAGAATATTGATAATGCCATGTTGCTAGTATTCATTCCTCTTTCTAACTTTTATTTAAGCCTTAAATATTTTAATCATTAAAATATATTACTTAAATATAATTATTGAAATTAATATAATGTGGCCAAATTAAAATCTCAGAATTGCACAAGACCTAAAAATAATAATAAATATATAGTAATTTAATTTCAAGTTCATATAATTATGAAATAAATAGATCAATATTAATTATCACCTAGTAAAATATTACTTTAATATTCTTAATTTGATCAAATTAAGTTAATTGAAATAATAACTATACTTAAGTGACCTAATTGAGCAAAATCAATCTTTACTGACTAAATAGAAATGACATTAAGTTGAATGATGGGAATAAAGTAGGAGAAAATTCTAATATCCTAACTTTGGAAAAGAAGATAAAATGAGTGAAAGAGAGCACCGAAATCTTATTCACTCCTGTATGCTTATTTCATCTCCAAATACAGATTTTATTTTTTAAATGCTATTTTGAGACTGTCATCAAAAGCAGTTGGAGTGAATCAGATTCTATCAACAATTTTAGTCTTACACGTTAAAAAAAAAATAGACATAAAGGTAGATAGAGCTTTCAATCCACCCAATGGATACGTTGAAGTTACAATACTATTTTATTTGAATATATTATGCTTATTATCACTATTTTGTCAACAATATTAAAAATATTATCTCGTAAAATGTATCATATTTGATAAAATAAAAAACACTAAAGTGGCAAAAACATACAAAATAACTATAATTAACTAATTTTTTTTAATTTGTATAGGAGAAATTGTCAAATATTTTGAGAATAAGAGAGTACTAATCATTTTGACACTCAAACATAGCGCCAGAACCAATCTATATAGACAACGTCTCCTCAATTCATCTTCCCTCGTCTAAATATCCACCAACTCCCAATATGAAACCTGCAAACTTGTGGAATTTACAATCAGTAATCATCTGCATATGATCTTTGCCTGTCATTACTTTATCATACACAAATGCTACTGTTTATAGGCTTAATAATGCATGGTAGACCTTGTTAGGATAAAAACAGATGAACATAGAACAAGAAGGAGATCAGATTTGCTGGTTACTATGGGTGTGATTGTGCATGCTCAGGCTTGTGTGTGTACTCATAATCAAGATGAACGAAGGCTCGTTCAATCTCTGGCAGCAGTTCGAGCTTTTCCTGTAAGGATTCGCCAATGTCATGAGCCTCTTGCAAGGGCATGCTAGCAGGCAGGACAATGTCAACCTCGACAAAGTAGTGAGACCCAAAGGTGTAAGCCCGGACTGTGTCAATGTGTCTAACAGCCTTGTGATGGTTCCAACAAAGATAGGTTAGTTTTTTCAAATAATCTGGAGTTGCTGATTTTCCAACAAGGGAGTTAACATTTTCCAACACTGTCATTGACCACGTGCGAATGGTGTATAAGGCCAGCTGCAGCAAATATCAAACATCACATCAACATATTAAGAAAGTGCAAGTGTTTTGCGAGTCAGAACATAAGCTTTTAAACTGCTAATTTAATTCATTAAAACAGCCCTTGTGAATTTAAGAATTACATCAGTGCTATACATACCTCTATATATTCATGGGTCAGCTTCATATCACGAATGAGAAAATCATAACCATTTTAATGCCCCTAATTCTTAGAAGGTCGTAAAGAGCAGCTAGCTCAGATAGTTGCACTCACTCAAAATGTTTTCCTTTTTTAGATGTGTAATATCTAAAAGTCCAAACTGAAGGTAAATTGAAGTGGCAAGGCACTTAGGCACATTCATAGGAGTACTTAGATTCAGTGTAATAATTGGAGTAAACGTTGATTTCATCTATTAAATCAATGATAGTCTGTAGCAGAATTTTGACTGTGTAGCAGTAGCAGATTCTAAACTCCATTTAAAAGCACCTAATGGTAATTTCAAATAAGCAGAACAGAGCAAAGCCAATGACAACCATATAATTCCCTTCTCTATCCTGCCATGAATGGGGAAAACAATAGCAGGCAGGGGAGAGAGGAGAGATGCAGGTTTTACTTACAATTATAGCTCCAACAGGGTCCATCCAATCTTCCATGTAATTAGCAAGAAGTGCAGCAATAAGGCCAATTAAATTTGTAATAACATCAAAAAAATGATCCTGGGCATAAGCTTTAACAATCTCATTAGTGAAAGAGCGGCAATAGACCATCAGCAGAAGCTTTACCAGCGTCACTGAAAGCATAATCCCCACAACCCAACGCTCTTGATCTTTGGTCAATTCAAATTCATTCTCCTGGAAATGAGCATTAGAAGAAATGTGAGAGATGGACATCCTTTCAAGAAAATCCATGAGCTTCTATCTCTTTTCACCCTCTCACTAAAGAGCAAATGGGACATCCATTAACAAAAAAGGAACATGATAGGAATTCAGTCAGGATCCACTTACATCAGATAACAATGTGCGGACTGACTCCAAGATTATCTGCAGTCCTAGAGTTGCCATGACAGAGGCAAAAACAAGAATTCCCTGTGCAGAATTCACACGTTATATATACAACGATTACATTTTAGTGATGTATAATTATAGCAAAGCGCCAAATAGGTATATCTGGTAATTTCAACAGAAAAATTTTCATCTGGAACAGACATATGCCTACAATTATTCATGGATATATCAACTAGACATGCAGGTCACCTAAGTTCATAATCTGGAGACCTAAATTTATGTGTTCCAACAGTATGCATAGCAAACTTGCAACGTTTAGTCCCATATGTGAATTCTAACAAGAGAGAAAAATTATCTGAATCTGAATATAGATGAAATCCAGAAGAAAGTGCCAAAATTTATGACAAATGAAAAGAAGGAAAAAAGAAATAGCAGTACAATAAAGCAGATAGAAGCAGGAAAAGAATCCTACATCACAGTTGAAGAAGCGTTCATCTGAGAAAATTGTGTTCTTTGCCTGATAGATGCTTCATCGGGTTTTGGGATTTACAATATTGTTTCATGGGTACATTCTCATAAGTTATGAATAATCTGCATTTTCTTGTCCTTCCATAGTTATTAAGCAATCACTGAAGCATGCTTTGTATTTTCTTTTGTTGTTGCTTTTGCATGTTGAGTGCTAGAAATCTATGTTACATTAATATTAGAAGTCAATGGTTAGTCATTTGTGTATCACATATATTCAAGTTTAATCACAATTATATACTTCCATTGCTGAGTTCTGAAAATCGTTTCATGATGTATAAAAAAGAAAACTATCAAATGTTGATACTTGATAGAAGACTGACCAATGGCTGCATGCGCTTCTTTCCAATAGGGTACTGATATGGGTTTGGTGTTTGCATAGTGAATGCAGTAAACCACAAGATGAAGCCAGACAGAAGATCAAGAAGAGAATCCAATGTGGAGGCAATAATGGCTAATGAACCACTTCTGATGGATGCATAGATTTTAGCAGCAAAAAGAACCATATTAGCAAAATTAGATATTCTAATGGCAAAGGTCTCACTTCTAGCCAAATTTTCCTGCTCTTCCTGCAACCATACGCAACAAAAGTTTCAGTTTAAGGAACTAAAGCAACCATCAATTATTTTTCACCAAAAAAAAAAAAAAAAAACAGGGACAAAGAAGGAAATACACCTTTGACATTCCAGGAACAAAGCCACGCTCTGTTAAGGCATCCATTTCATTAAAGCCCTCAAGCATTTCCACTTGCTGCTGATAGTATTCAGCTACATTATCTTCTGGACCTGAACCCATCAAACAACAGATAAGAGATGTGACTCATGCAACCTCTTCAAATTTTAAATTGCAAGGATACCATTATCCATAAAAAAAAAATTTACATAAGACCCTCCCTTCATTTCTTATATGCACAGAAAGCCAGAGTCAACTACATCCAAGACACAACTAGTCAAGACAAAAACATAAAAGTAAGATTTTTTTCCCCATTACCCCATAGTATTCTTCATGATATCATCCACAAATTTTAAATTCCACAAAAGAAGCTATAATAAGATTAAATCTAGTAAACAATATTGGATACAACGAAAGAAACCGTACTAAACAACACTGCATAGTTCATTTCACCATATCTAAGCTACAAACAGCCCTATGGGTAAGAAGGAACAAAAATTCACAAACTTCCTAAGATGAGGCAAAACTTGCAACTTACAAGCTTAGCTTTTTAACAAGACTAAAGCTACCCACCCACAGTCAAGCAATAACATAAAGAGCTCAATTCCTCTTAAATCAATCAAGAAGTATGCCAAAATCCCCAATTTAACCTCTTATTTAAAGCAAATCTGAACTCCAATCAGTCACACACCTGCTCAACCATACAAAAAAGGGTGGGTGGAGGAAAAAAAAACTTGCCTTTTGCAGTAAAATTCATCTCTTCTATGGCTAACTACTCCATGTATAGCCAAAGCAACTAAAACCCATAATAAGAAACAATTAATAATAACCCAAACACAATGAGAAACAATCAACAATTTCCCAATTCCCACACTCCTTCCAATTCTACATTTGATTAAAAAACACATACACACACTATAACACAATCAAACCAATAAATAAATACCCAAACAAGCAAAAAAAAGAACAAAATACAAAAAAAAAAAAAAAAAACATAGACCAAAAGCTAAAGACAGAATATTTCCATACAAAACCAAAATCACTCAAATAAGAAAAAAAGAATCAGATACTTAAAAAACAACAAAGCATCAAACTTTATGGTGTACTGTAAGTGAGTTTTATTTTGTGGTGAAGAAATCATTCCCAAAAAAAAAATAGTTAGGTGGTAAATTACCTAAAACCCCGTAACAATCATGGAGGCCACGAGGCTGCTTTTTCTCTTTGTGCTCCGCCGATAACTGATACCCATCAAAGTTTAACCGCCATGACCGGTCACCATTCTTGTTCAGCGCTAAAAGTGACATCTCCTCGTCGTGGCCGTTCGTCACTTGATCCATCATTATTGGGTCTCTACTGCAAAATGCGCGTGTCCGTTTTCTTTCTAATACGTGCTTTTGTTTGCTAGGGGCAGGGAGTGCAAATTTAATAAAACAACAAGGGTATTTTGGGGATGCTAAAAATGTGGAGGCGTGCCAGGGACTCTGTCGTGGTTGTTGCCATGGCCTTCTGATTGAACCAGAAGAAAACTTGCAGTCGGAATTAATATTACACTTGGGGGTGCAATGTAAAGATATTTTTATTTACTGTGTTTTTCCACGTGGGAATGTGTGATTGGTGTGATGGTGGTAACGTGCCTGGCTTGGTGGGGGAGTTGGGATTTCACGTGGAGTTCACAACGGTGTGGCTGCGATTGAGTGGACGATGGATCAACATGGATTGATAATCAATCCCATGGTGGTGAGTCTTGGTTTGCCATTCAGGTCATATTCATGGTTCGGTTTGATTCGTAGGCTGAGATTAAGAGGACAGATTCGTATACACCCAATAATATTCAGATTAAATAAAGACTTGTCATATTTTACAATGCAACCTATTTTCTGTATGTATGGAATAACAAATAATATTTTGGAAATCAAATCAATAAATTGAATTGGGAGAATCGAAAATAGAGTCAATCATCGATTTTTTTTTTATTTTTTAATATTAAATGTACTTTTTTTTTATTTATTTTTATGTCAAACTATATTCATTTAAATTTATAGATTGTTTAAATTACAAATAAACTAAATGGCTGATTATTTTTTGTATAACCCTGCGACTTATTCGATATACAAATGGAATAAGTTGTTTCCCACTTGAATCAACTAAATTTTAATAACAATGTCATATCTAACTATAAAAACATTACTTAAAGTGGCTCAAGAAGCAAATGTAGTTATAAAATATTGTAATATAATAAAAATTTATTTATAATCATTCTCTTATATACTTATTTAATAATATATTTACATTTAAAATAACCATTTATAACTATTTAGTGAGATCATCATAATATTTTTTTAAAATTTAAAAGTATTTATATCCTTATTTTAATTTATATATTCCTCTCCTATTAATTGAGTGTATATATTTAGTATGTGTAAGCTTCTTCTTGTAACATAATGATTTGCAATTATTAGCATTTTTTCCCATTATTTGTCAAATATTACAAGCTAATTATTGATTACTTTAAATTATGTCCATTCACAAGACATTATGAAAAGTCTTTGCTTTTTTTTCAGATGAAGAAGACTTTTGTTGCTTTAAACATCTACTTGATTCTTGGGTTCTTTAAACCTCTAGAAGGCTTTTTATTAATAAAGTGTTGATTTAGTGATTGAATTTCAAAATATTCTTCTAATAAGATTTAATTTTGAAATTTTTTTAAAGTAGTACCCATTAAAATGTTTGTAATATTTGACAAATTTTGAAATTTTTTTAAAGTAGTACCCTTTTTTTTTTTTTCTCTAGTCTTCTTTTAAATTTATTAAAAAGGTTAAATATCAGTAACTCATATATTATTGTAAACAAAATTAAAATCCAAGAAAATAAATTTGTCAATTATTTCAGTGATCAATCAAAAAAAATATTTATTAGAAACTATTTAGTTTGAATTTGAATTTTCTGCTCCTAATACTAAAATTTAAACATCAAAATCATTGTTAAGTATATTTTTAAAAATAAAAATAAAGTGTCAAAATCTGCAAAATCATAAGAAGTAATGTTTACCTGTTTTTATAATTCATTTTTTAATTCACATTGAAGAATAAAAAACTAAAAATTAGAATTAAAAAAAACCAAATAAGTAGTTTCAATTTTAAAGAAAATGAGAAGGAAAACAAACAAAAACAAGTGTGGAAGTGAACCTATATAAGATTGATTGTAGGTGATAATAGCAGTACATAAAGCCAGTCGGATTCTCAGGACTACGATGGGTCTTATCTTATCAATTTGGCAGACAATTTTGACTCTCTTCCAAACTTCAAGGTGACATTTAGCAAAAGCAAATCACACAAAATTCCACTCACATACGCAACTTTTTTCTTTAGGAATATATTTTTTTTTCCCCTTTAAAATATCACTTTTATTTTTATAATTCATTTTAATAATATATTAAAATAATTATTCATAATTATCTAATAAAATTATTATATTAATTTTTTTGAATATAAAAATATTGATATCCTCGTTTAATATAAATATTTTTATTTTATTAGTTGAGTGTATATATTCAATATGGATAAATTCTTTCCAAAATTAATTTTTCAAAATTATTATATATTATTTTTATTCATCAATTATATTTACTTAAATTAATTTTATATTTATATTATATATTTTACATATTACACCTATTTAATTTAAACATTTAAATATATTCTTAATAATAATCTTTTATCAAATTGTGTTTAACTTTTAATTTAATTTGATGATACATAATATTATTTTTCTAATACATTCAATATATTACTTTTTTCGATTCTTTGTTATTATTACTTTTTTTTTTTATCAATTAGTTATCATTACTTTAAGTATATGATTTTATGCCTAACATGTCTTTTTTTTATAGGTCCTTTATTATACATGATCAATACAGAATATCTCTTTAATTGATAAATTCTATTTGCACTTTATTATTAAGGAAATAAAACATCAAAATAATTATCAACATTGAGCTATGATTTTGAGCAATGATAAGAAGAACTAAATGATTAAACCAATAAAACTTAATTCAGATTTTATTTAGAGATCAATTAAATTAATGAAAAGGAAAAAATTCAAAATTATTATCAGAATTTATTTCTAATTAAAAAATTATCATTTCCTCTTTACTATTGAAGAAGATGAATTAGAACACAATAATTTTTTTTTTTTTAAGAAATGAACACAAAGATATATATTTTATTTGAGTTGTAATGTAGAAATTTATTTTTTTAAAAAAAAAACTTATATAATTGTAGTTTGATTATGTAGAGGTACATATACTTGTAAGAACGACATGTTCAAAATTATTAAAAAATTTTGTATTTTTAAAAAATAATTTGGGTTTTTTAATTATTCCACGATTCCAATCTCAAAGGAAATGCAGTGTAAAGTAGTGGAGTTTGTTTGCGGTGATGGTTCAAGGGATTAGTCCCTTTCTTTTTCAGCACAATTTGCTGGTATACACTCTCTGTAAAATAGCAGCGATGAGGCCTCCAAAGATTGGTGGAGAGGTAGATTCCATATACTGGGGTCTCAGTCGCAATGGGATGTTTAGTGCTAAAGGAATTAATATCACAAAATTAATTCATCAACAAATATATGATACTTGTTTTAGTGTGAAACGAATTAACCGGTGTTTGTATTATTCATCATTTTTTAATTTTTATAGTCTAAATTATTTTTCAATATTACAAGATAATGTTTTATAATTCTCATAGAGAAGAAGACGGTTGTCTATCTCTTTTTTTTTAAATGTATTTTTCAATTTGATCGTATGTTAACTTCCACATATTGAAAAGTTTTTTTCTTATTCAGTAACTACTTAAATAGTTTTTAATTTAGATGGGTTGAACTTTCAATATGAGCAGATTCGAACCCAAAAATCCATTAAGTGCCAAAATAGCTTATTAGTGTTCTTTTTCAAGATTTGTGTGGAATAGTAGAATGTGTGTTATGCCACAAATTATACAGTAGATCCTGATCATGAAGCTTGGTGGACTGGGTGTCCAAAACACAAAATTGTTTTGCATTTTTTATTGTTGTCCCACGTGTAATGGATGGAGAAAAAAAACTGTGCACTTTCTTTTTTGCTGCTTCATTCTTTTTCAAATGAAATTTTTATGTGTTTTTATGTATTATAATTATATATATTATATATAATTATATTAATACAATATATTAATGCACATGTTAGAACCACAAATATGACTATTATCAAACTTTAGGACACTCCTAGTTTTTCTCACAAACGTCTGTCGGCTTAGTGATTATAACATGAAATAGCTATATCATAATCATAAGATAGAAGAATTAATTAATGGAAAAACTTTTGGCAAAAGATGAATTAGAAAGCCATAAGGCTGAAAGCACAACAAAGATTTTATTTTTTGAAAACTCTTATTTTCCAAGCTGAAGAGAGTTCCTTTTCATAGAAGAACTTGATACTTCAATCACAGATAAGTTAAAATCTTATTTTTCAAAAGAAAATACATTGGCACTACAATTGGCTAGCAACAGATAAAAATGAATCTTATCTTTATTACGACTGGCTACTTTTTAAAACAACACAACTGGTTACTTTGTTATAGACTCGTAAGAGGGAGACAAGTTCACGCACTAGTACTCTGAATCTTAATTGTTTATCGATTCTTTTTCTGTGGGGTCTAGCTCGTGTTTCATGAAGTAATCATACAACTCATAAATATCTTGAAAGTCTATATCAAGATAATAGTCTTTGCTTGCCAAGTCACTTTCAAGCTTTAATGGAGAAGATAACTTAGTCCACTGTTTTCTATCCGCTATTAAACTCATCCTGTGCCCGTGTGGAAGATAGTCCCATGGTGCATCTTCTGAGAGAGGGGGGGCATATTTCTTTTGGTACTATTTTGTTTATCTAACACATCTATATTTGGAAAAATTTGATGACTGAAGACTTCATCAGTATAAAGTTAACACTAATTTTCTTTGAGGACATGGTAAACTGCCACAGGCATTATCCCAGTAATTCTCATGAAACATGGTATGTAAAAGGTGAGGATAATCCTTTTATGGAGAGTCGTTTGAGGCTCACAGGATTTGAATTTGGCCGAGCAAAACTTAATCCATTATTTCAGAGGTTGGAACCATTCTAAGAAAGAAACTAGATGAGGATTAACCTTTTTTTTCCTTCTTTTATTTGCTTTAAATAACACCAGAGATGGTATGGTATGATTTTTGGTAGAAATAGTATAAGAAAGAGAAATTCTTCAGGCCATTGCTTGCCTTTAGGGTAATCCAAAAAAGTGTAAATCTTGAGAAAAGGATAATTAAGATGAAATCCTAAATATCCAAAAAGAGAGGCCTATAGGTTTGGATTAAGAAGGATTGATAAACCAGAGTTTGCTTTTTAGCAAGATCAATAAGTTGTGTATAAGTGATAGAGAACTTCACTTCAGGAGGTTCTCCTGTTACTAGATATGATACTGATGGAGAGGATGAAAAAGCTACGTAAATTAGAAATTAGATTAACTTCTCCTTTTATATGGAGAAGAAGATATTCATTTTCATTCCATCAATAGTATGACCTCGATCTCAAGTGTTCCCAGTTTCCTAAAATAGGTATCAGTTCCTTTGGAAGGTTCCATGAATGGCCAAATGAAAATGGAATTAGACCATCTTATTCCAATGGCTTATGTTCATTTCTTTTTAGAAAAATATTTTAAGCTAATTAAGGTAGTCACCTTTATAGACACTAGAGCACATTGGTCTATCCTAAATCTAAAGGTTCTCCCATCTAGATACTAAAAACACTATAAGCAGTGTTTTCAAGTTGCTAATGGAGAAGTTTTTCATACAAACCTTATTACAGCTACCATAGTAACTATTCAGTTATTCTCTAGTTGTAAAGTCCATATCAAACATTTTGGATCATCCTTACCAAACAAGGACTTGGTTATTGGATTTGATCTTTATTAGAGGATAGCAAAGTTAAGGGGCCTTTCCAATAAGTCTCAAATTCAAGATTTACTTCTAACCCTACACCACTACTAAATTCTTATTTTTAGCACAACCTTTTTCGGCCCAAATATCCCTGTCCTTTACCAATATCCAAACAAAGCTCCAAACCCATTGTTGTGCCAACAGTCATACAAAATTCCTAGAGAAAATAAAAACCCTCTTTGGACTAATCAAATTTCTTTATTTCCTTACCTTTCAAACAAAGTGAGGACATTTATCCAACCAAGGCTACCTATCCTGGAATGAACCTTGAAGACCTACCTCAAGCCTACCGAAAGTGTTCCCAACTTCTGGCCTAAAACCTAATTGAATCCACAAAGTCAGATTGGGCTTGCCAAGCCTTCTATGTTAACAAAAAAGTAGAACAAATGAGGAGGAAAATGATTCTTGCCATTGAGTACCAGCCCTTTAAC
>CATIWR010197343.1:0-15058 GCA_949677035.1 Omphalea diandra
CCTTTTGGTGACCATAATTTTGCCTACCCACATTTTATATTTTCTAAAATTTACCGTAAGATATTTTTAGACTGCCATGCCCATCTCTGGTAGTAGTGATAACACTTGCCCAAGCTTTATCTCCATTTTTTGCCAACACATTGAATGAAAGGAAGGAAAGTTAGAGGAGGGAGGGAGATGGGTGGCGCTGGACCCAAAATAATGCTGACAAATTAGGGATAGAATCTTGGACACCTTTTTTTTTTTTTTTTGTCAGCAAGAAAGAAAATCAGTTTTCCTGTCAATTGGGATGGGACCTCTCCTTCGACAGAATTCCATGCCTAATCATTCAATTTTCAGGTTTTTCTTTTTTTTTTTGGGTCACTGGGGCCTACGTTCAATACTGTTTGTGTCTTGTTATGGCTGTGTAGATAGATGGTTTGTGTTTTTGGATTTCTTGGGCCATACTACTTAAGCCTAGAAGAATATCTGGGTTGGGCTTAAGGCCCAAGTATCAGAATAAGTGGGCACACCCGTTTATAATAACCTTATAATTATTACTTTTTTAAACATATATATATATATATATATATAGTAGTTTGACAAATATATCTATTTCAATAATATTGCAATAATAACCACAATAACTCTACATGTCTTTTAGGCAAAATAATAATTTGATAAATATATCATCTATTTCAACTAACTTTCAACTTCAATAATATTATTATAATACCTATAAATTTTGATAGTACCATAATAACTCTAAAAATTTAATAATATAATAATAATATTTTTATATATTATTACATAAATAATATATCCCTTTCTTCAATAAACCATCAGTAATAATGCTCAACCATTTTGATAGTACCATAATAATTTTATAATTCAATGATATTAAAATAATACTTTAATAAATATATTTTACATTAATATATAAATTGTAAGAACTTTGATAATTATTTATACAAATATGAAAATAATCAATGATATTCGTTATTTTTTAATGTTATTGAAAATATTATTTTTGCTATACATTCAAACAATTTAACGAGATGCAAATTAATGACAATATTAATATAATTATGAATAACTTCATACAAGCTAATCTTACATGGCACATAATAGAAAAAACAAAGATAATGTGAACAAATAATAATAATAATAATAAAGCAATTTCTTAATTTTAAATATATTATATAGATGAAGATTTATTTGTAAATTCAATTATTATAATAAAGCGAATTTCTCTCAAGTTGAATTGAAACTAAGAAAGTGGGAAGAAATACCCTTTGAGATTGCAACATTTCACAAACATAACAAAAAAGTAGTTTGTAAAGTTTAGGTGTCAATCTAATTCTTTTGTGATGAGAATTGTTATCAATTTAATGAGAGTTGTGAATAGGAAGGGCTACTCAATCTATGGTACTTGGTCTCCAGATGAACCTAAAACTACTTTTTTTTTTTTTTTTTTGTACTTAGGAAAAAATAATTATTCAAAGTGTTACCATTTAAATAAATGGTAAAATTAGAGAATTTGGCTATCTTTTTTTTAAAAAAAAAAAAATCTTGAAGGATATAAGATATACAAACAATTTAGCTATCCTTTTTTCCATCTCTGAAGCATTTCATTTGAAAAAAAAAAAAAAATTAAAGCAGGATTCCCAGCCACTAAGAATAGCTAAGAAATCTTGCATTCAGTGCAGGTACCCTGATCATGTTCATTTGTTTGAATCATTTAATTTTTACTTATTTTTATTTTAAATAAATGTGCCTTTTGTAAATATTGATTTTAGTAGAAAACAAGTACAATTAATAGGAAAATAACAAATATATAACTTTCACATTGCATTTGAAAAAAGAAAGTCAATTACATCCAAAATTTTAAGCCTTGTTTCATATAATTTTTTTTATTTGTTAAAAACAAAAATAAAATTTCAAAATTAAAATTTATGGTTTAGTTTTGTACCTTTTGTTTTCAAAATATTTTTAATAATATAAAAATAATATTTTAAAAAATATTTTTAATATTTTATTTTTTTAAAAAAAATTGAAACAAAAAATCACAACGATAACAAAGACTTCATAGTTTTTCTTCTCATAAAATATAGTGTTTCTTTTTATATAATTTTAAGTTTGCTTTTTATTATGTAATTTTTTATAATATTTTTATGGGTAGATATTATTTTATTATGTAACCGCATGCAATGATTGATAATGCTGGATTGAAGGGAAAAAAGCATAAGCAAACTGTTGAAGGAGTTGATAGATACTAATATGAAATTAGCACAGCCTACATGAACATTAACAATGATGGGTAAATTTGGTTTCTTTCTTGTGACTTGCCTAAATAGATTGATTGATGGGAAAGCAAAGGATAAGGCTACCCTTAGACAAGGAGAATTAGTCAAAAGTGATTGAAATCATGGGAGATTGACACATATCCTATAATCCCAAAATGAATCATTATCACCTACAGGAATTTGTGTCAAAAAAATTATGGGAAGAACTTTGATAAATAAGACAACTACAATTGGTACTTACTGTATTTCTTAACTTTGATAGTTCTCACTTAAAATTCGCAGGAAAACGATGAACACATACAAACAAGATTTCTCATTATATGAACATGTAGATCACTCACCCTCCTAAAAATATTGTATGTATAGTGATTTTTTTACCTTTTATGAATATTATTATTTCAACTCACCATCATTTCACATTATTGGGCGTCAGCTGCTGCACTTCTTCATTTTTTCCGCTATTATTACTCCTTTTTTTTTTTTTTTCACTCATAATTGATTTTTCTTTTTCATTAGTGAGGCTTGTATGGTTTAATAGATTTTCTCTACAGAAATAGATTAAGGGTCTTGTTTGGTGAATTTATTTCTTTGCAGGAATAGATTTGAAGCTGCAAAATCTATAATTTTCAAGGTGAGAAAACCTTTCAAGTTAGAGATTCGAATTTTAACTCAATTAACGACTAAAAATATTATTTGAGTTTTAGTAACCTCTTTCTCCTTAATATAGGGGATAAAACTATTTGTTTTAATTTAGTGTTATTTATATATTACTATTTATAAAGAGTACCCACTTTAATTTTGGGTGAGCTAGTTGTGTTTTATATTATTATCATTATTATTATTATTATTATTATTATTATTATTATTATTATGCAGCACTTTATTTATTGGATTTTATTTATCATTATATTTATAACTCTTATAAATTTTTTCTTTCCAATGAAATCTCAATTTCATATTCCTGATAAAAAAGGACACAGACTTTAAATAAAATTTTTAATTTATGAGCTCAATTAATCAAGCAAACATTATTGGGCTAACTCAAACATTAAAAATTTAGCACAAACAATCGCTCCCTAGATGTGGATGATTACAAGCTGATCTCACTTGTATAATTTTTCCAGAATGCTCTTTGAGACTCTACTCCTCAAGCCGTGGAACTTCTTAATTAGTAATTACCCAAGACGACTTCAAATTTATAATAAAAGTTATTTTGTTTTTCATTAAAATCAAAATTAATCTCCATGCTAGCCAATGCCTTCACTATGAGAGATGTTGGCTAAGCCTCGTTTCACCATTGACTCGAGTTATATCAATAGCCTATTCTCCCCAATCAATTAAAATATAATTGATAAAACAAAATTTAAATATTCAATAAAAATTTTTTTGCAATTGAACAATATAATAATAATATCATTTAAATCACGTCATATGCCGTTATAACAAAAAAAATGTAATATAGAGAAGGTATTTAGCACCTTCTATCTAAACATGAGTTTGGATTAGTAGTGTTGAAAATCTTTGAGGACCCATCAGCTTATTGCGTGGACAACCATTATTTGGTGGGGTCGTTAAAAATGTGGTAGTCTCCTCCCTCTTCCTACGAGAGGATTGGTAGCATTCATTAGCTTAAATCAATATTTCTTGAGGAACCCCTAAGGAATGCCTCCGACTTCTCCTAGTTGTCTAATACTTCTAGCATCATTAGGTCTCCTCAACTCTAAAGTTTTGGTGACTAATCGATCGAATTGAAAGCATTAGTCTATGCTTTTTTATAATGAGTTGGGTCATCTCCTTTAAATATTCTCTAAAATAAGCCTGAGATTTCTTTCACACTTTTTCATATTATTAACTGAAAAAACTCTTAAATGGTATAATCACTGATGTGTGCTAAAAATATCATTCATGTTTAATCTAAAAATTTATGATTGATGACTCTTTATAAAATTGTTCATGACTAGAACTTATCAGATTGCACCTTTATGATTTTTGATAAAATGATTGTGTGAAAAACAAAATAATCTTAACATTTCTTTTGGATTCTTATTTTCATTAATTTCAAAAGATATAAAATAAATAAAATTGGCAGAAACTTGTAATTGAGAAAAGCTTGAGCAATTATATTGAAACTCAAAGGAATAACAAAGGTAAAGGCAATTGATAGCAAAATTACACTCCTTAATTTGGTCGTCTTCTTTATCCACTTAAACTAACCAAGTATAGCAAGCCCAAAATTAACCCACCAAATTGAATCCAGTAAATATTATTAGGTTAGCTAAAAAATTAAAATCTGGTGTAAACAAAGACTATCATAAATAAAAATTTTGACTAAATCGATATCATCTAAGAATTAAACATTCAGATAATATCGCAATGTATTATATGAATTTATTGAATAAATGAGACTTATCGAGAAAAAAGTCTAAGATTATAACTAAAATTATCACTATGTATAATTAAAGGCTTTTTGTTTTCTTATATAAGCAAGATGAGATAATGTTAATTAAGAAAAGACAAGGTACAAAGGTATGCAGCAACCAAACTGAAAAACAGTAACTCTCATGTATCTTGGCAATTTTGAAAATCAGTATTCAATTTTTAATCTCTCTCTCTCTCTCTCTCTCTCCCTTTGAAATCTTTTTTGTATCTTAAAAGAAGTAAAAATAAGATCAAAAGCCATGGTATGGGTTGAAAAGTGATACAAGTAGGCAATATTTCAATTCTAAATCTTGCACTTTTTGAATCAACTTGCCATTTTCCAAAATCATAAATAACAAAGTGGATAGGCAGCAAATGAAAATAACTAATAAATCGCAGTTCATATTACTAGCATTTGCACACCAACAATCAAAGACAATCATGTTAATTGTGAAACACTCAAACTTGTAGAGTAGTAGTTGCTAATTTGATCTGAATGCAATTTGAATCAAATTTAAAATGAATTAATATTTTTTAGATGAAGTTCAAATTTGACTCGTAGGTTAACTTGATTTGATTTGATTTTAATTATTTTGAATTTGATTTGATTTAAAATATTTAAAATTTATTTAAAATAAAATAAAATTTTATTAAAAAAATAAATTTATGATCGATTTGACACAATCTAATAAAAAATAGAAAACAATCCTTTTTTTGACTTAATGAAACGATTCAATCTGTTCATAATTTAGAATTATTTGATTTAAAAAAGAAAAAGAACCGTATTCCGGAAAATGACGAGACCTTCGCTTGCCACCTCTAGATGGCGCTCCAATCCAACTTACTTTGAACTAATGCTTCCATCGGAGAACAAATTCCATAATCCACCAAAGGAGAGAATGTACCTGACGATGTGTCGAAGATCTCCATTTGTCATCTCTTCATACTTCCCGTATTATGTATATCCTAAAGTCTTTGCATGCCAACTACATTAGCATAAAAAGAGCGGAAATCTACTCAAATAAATTTATGGGTGCCGCACCTACCGTAACATCGCACGCAAGCTCACATTTGGATGAAATAATTTTTTTTTTTTTACATTAAAATGATATTTTAATAGCACAATTTTTTTAAAAAAAATAAGAAATAAAATTTGATTAAATATTTTTAAAATTTTGTATAGAAAATAAATAAAATATTTGAGTAACTTGAGTGTTACAGTTTTTTTTTTTTTCAAATAAAAAATAAAATTTGTTCAAACATTTTTTTTCAAATTTTGTACAAAAATGAACAAAATTATTTGAATGTCATGGATGCTACAGTTTTTCTATTTTTTTTCTTTTCTTGTTTTCTTTAAATAATTTGGATGCAATAGTTTTTTCTTTTTTAACAAATAAAAAATAAAATTTATTTAAGTGTATACAAAATTTGAATAAACTTTATATGTAAAATGAAAAAATTCTATATATACGAAATTATAGAATTGCTTTAAATTCTGTGCAAAAAAGTGAACAAATTTTATATCTGATGTGCAAAAATTTTGTATTCAAATAGTAAATTAAACATGGTTTAATATGTTTACTGTTATCATCAAGGGCGTGTTTCGTTTATTAAATTTTTTTTAAATATACAGAAAGTGAATAAAAAAAATATAGAATTTGATCGAAATAAATATAAAAAATTGAATACAGAATGAACATTCTGTATTCAATAAAAAAAAAAAACCTACCAAACGTGTCCTAATCGCACTTGGTATCAGCGTTCTAAATTTATAGATCTTAGAATGTCTTTGATGGCCAACGCTTGGCTGAAGATGAAGCGACAGAATTTTCAGTACTAATTAAGCAACAGCAGATGACAGTGAACTTCATAAACAAAACAAGAGGCAGCAACTCGGTACCATTATACTAGTTTCGCCAACAACAATAAAGAAATCACGAAAGGGGTTAACATCCCTGCCAATGAGCAGAGCTTTGCTCTCATGCAAATGGGTTGTAGTGTTTTAAGGTTCCATGTTCTTGAATTTAATGCTTGAAATGGGTTATCAAACCTAAAAATAGAAAAAGTTGGAACATCAAATACTAGGCACTGGCAAGTTCAGTAGAATCACATGCAAGTGATACAATTTATGATATTACTCCCTTATAATGTTAAAACTAATAACTTTACAAAATACTGTCCTCACATCACATCTGAAGTTCTGGATTCCTATGAACGAAAATAATTGGCAAATTTGGTAGCAGAACAAATAGCAATAACGGGGATCAGTTAGCAAAACTGTGACAAAAGAAAGAAGCTAATGGGAAAGAAACAAAGTCTTCTCAAGTCTTCGGTGATAGACGTGATGATCAAAGAAAAATGTATGTTACCCCATTTGTTGAATAACTGGAAGACCCAAATTACTTTGTCCTTCCCCACATTTCCTGCAACTTTCTTTATCTAGTTGAGTATTCTATTATTTACAGTAGGCTGCCAAATCCTCAGCCATGGCCTTGCAGGTACATCTATGGTACCCCAAAAAGTCGAACATCATGAACTATGATTTTCTCTCTCTCTGAGTTCATCGAGAACTGACTCTTTCAGGGATAAACCATCTAGAATATCATTTTCTGAATCAACTTGAAGCTCCTTGAACATGGCCATCACCTGTATCATGGTTGGTCGCTTGAAAGGTTTATCATCAAGGCACTCAAAAGCAATTCTCAGATACTGGTGCAACTCTGCCTCACAAGATTTTTGTGCTGTCAACTCAGTATCCAGAATCTCATTGCTTCTTTTTTCTCTATGAAGCTGCTTTGCCCATCCAACAAGATTGTTGTCATCACCAAACTCAGATGGATCTATTGGCCTTTTGCCTGAGAGGAGTTCCAGCAGTATGACACCATAGCTGTACACATCCCCTTTTGTCGTGCATCTGAAGCTCTGATAATACTCAGGGGGCACATAACCAGGAGTTCCTGCAAGCGTGCTTACGCTGAGATGCGTGTCCAGAGCATTTACCAATCTTGCCATGCCAAAATCAGAAACTCTGGCCTCGAAGTTTTCATCTAGAAGAACATTGCTAGATTTCATATCCCGGTGGATAATGTGTGGTATACAGCTATGGTGAAGGAATGCAAGACCTCTTGCTGACCCTATAGCAATCTTCTTCCTCGCTGCCCAGTCAAGTCTTGAGCACCCTCCTTTCGACCTGTCATGAAGAACAGCCTCTAGACTTCCCCATTTCATGTATTCGTAAACAAGCAACCTCTCTTCTCCAACTTTACAGTAACCCAGCAAAGGAACCAGGTTCCTGTGCTTGATTTTCCCAATAGTTTCCATTTCTGCCATAAATTCTCTGTCTCCCTGGCCTGTAACATGAATTAGTTTCTTTATTGCAACCATGCAGCCATCTCTTAGTTGTGCCTTGTAGACCTCTCCAAACCCTCCCGTACCTATCAAGCTGTCAGCACTAAAACCATTGGTAGCTTCAAGGAGATGGGCGAAGGTCAGCTTGCGTAGAGGTTTCTCAAATGTGGCAATGTTGATGCTCAAAGGCTCTGGAACACCCGAAAATTTCCAGCTGCTGCTACCAGAAGTTGGAAGACTTTCAATATACTTCTCTCTCTGTTCCTCCTTTTGCCGGAACTTCTTCACTCGATAAAGTGCTAATGTCAGACCAAAGATGCACAAGACAAAGATTGTGATGCCAATGACCATCCCTGCTGCAATAGATTGTTTCTTCCCCCGATTAGTTGAGCTTGGAAGCCGGCCTCCAGAGCCACAAAGGGGCAGTGGTACGCCACAAAGGCCTGAATTGTTTTCATATCTGGATGCTGGGAAAGTGGTCAGCTGTCCACCAGAAGGGATGGTACCCGAGAGGTGGTTATTAGAGACATCAAGATCACTGAGAAATGAGAGAGTCCCTAAAGATGCAGGGATAAATCCTTGAAGATCATTGTGTGAAAGGTCAAGAACTCCAATTTCTTTCAAACCTCCAAAACTGCCAGGAATTATTCCTGTTAGCTTGTTGTGCCCCAAGTTCAGAACCTGCAAATAGCTCATCAAACCAAAATTTTCAGGGATAATTCCTGACAAGGAATTGTAGGAAAGATCAAGGTATATCATGCTGCCATTGCTGGCAAATGTGTAAACTGTCTTGCCAGAATAAATTCTGGTTGTTGGACATGAGTGAACCATAGGGAAATTCTCCATCCTCTCTGCTCGAATCCCATCAAATTCAACAAGTCCTCCAGCTCCTCTGCAAGATGTTCCACCCTCATTTCTCACAAATGCAAACTGTTTTCCAGATACAATGCCAGGAACTATTAGTCCAGCTTGTTCTGCAAGGTCAGGTGGGAGAGGGCCAGTAATGTCATTGCTGTTCAAGTCAAGCCAGATGAGGCTCCGACACTTGCCAAGCTCTGGAGGTATCTGTCCAGAGAGTGAATTGTTACCCATTTGGAGTATAGCAAGCTTATCTAGATTTCCAATACTAGGAGGGATTTGTCCAGTAATCTGATTGCTGGCAAGTGAAATCCAAATCAGATTGGTGCATTTGCCAATGGACTGTGGAAGACTTCCAGTGATGAGATTATTGTTGAGAATCAGCGTCTCCAGATTTCCTCCATTGGTGCAAATGCTTTCCGGAATTTCACCTGTAAGGTTGTTTGCCCACATAACCAAGTCAGAAAGATTTGGCAAAGTCCAAATCTGCGGAGGAATCGGACCGATCAGATTGTTGAAACTAAGATCAATAGTCCTTAGGCTTTTGCAGCTTCCAAGCTCGGAAGGCACCTTTCCTGATAAGTAATTGTTTGCAAGATGTAAACCTTGCAATGCAGAGGGGCTCGAAGTGGTGCAGAACTGGGAAGGAACAGTCCCCATGAAGGCATTAGAACTAAGGTCAAGCACTTGAAGCTGAGTACAATTTGTCAGAGACAACGGAACAGGACCTGTAAAGTTGTTGAATGCCACATGCAGATTTTTCAGACTCTGCAGATTACTTACAACAGTAGCCAGGAAATCTCCTGATAGCATGTTGTTGCCCAGGTTTAGGCTCTGCAAAGAAGAACATGATACAAAACTTAATGGCAACCCACCAGTAAGTCTGTTTACTGATAGATCCAGCTCCTGCAGAGTCCCACAGGCCTGTCCTAACTCAACAGGAATATCCCCAAATAGATGATTGAAAGCTAGTGATAGGTGCCTCAAATTTTTTAACCTTCCTAGCAAACCACCAGGAATTTTGAATTGCATCTCATTATGAGAGAGGTCAAGAGTCTCCAAAACCCCACAGTTGCTCAGACTTGTCGGAAACCCGCTGCCGGAGAGTCTGTTCTGTGACAAACTGAGCAAAGTGAGGCTGCTGCAGTGCCCGAAATCAAGACTGGAAAAACTAGTAGAAAAGTTGTTATGAGAGAGATCAAGATGCTTGAGAGATGGAGGAGAATCCGCAAGAAAGTTAGGTGGTATGTCCCCAGATAATAGATTATATGAAAGGTCTAAAACTGATAGATTCTTGCAGGATAGAGGAGTAATTTCAAGTAATCCGGCCAGCTTGTTATCGGAGAAATTAAGGTAATTCAAGTTCTGGCAGATGGAGAAAGAGCGATTCAAGAACGAAGAATCAGATATTTGATTGACAGAGAGATCAAGCTGCAGTAAAGAAGGACCAAACTGGAGAACACCACCAGGAATGGAATTATGAGATAGGTTCACATGAGCTAGACGATTGCAAGAAGAAAGGAAAGACTTTTGTGGAAGAGGGTCGGATATGTTGTTCGAGGAGAGGTCAACAGTCTCAAGTGCACAGGCAGAAGAGGCAGAGAGATCACCAGCAGAAAAGAAATTGCCTCGTAAACTAAGGTAAGTAAGATATGGTAAAGCAGTGAGGAGGTCAGGGAGGTGGAGACTGCCAATGAGGCCGGCGTTAGTGAGGTTAAGGGATGTGACACGGCGGCCACCAACACCTGAACAAGAAACACCAACCCATGAGCATGGAGTACGGGAATTAGCAGTCCAGTTGGATAAAATATTATTTGGATCAGATTGAACAGAGGATCTCTTGAAGGCCAATAAGCCCACAACTTCAACATTGCCGATGCTACTTTGCTGCTGTGAAGATAACTCTCTAGCATGTGATGATGGTATGATTAGAAGCAGCAGAAATAGTAAATAGCCATAGCCGAAACCAAAGATTCCCATGATAACTCGCTTCCATTCTCTCTTCATTTTCTTCAAGTGCATATCAATTCAAGCTGTCTTATCAAAGCTCTCAACCTGTATTTTTTTTTTTTTTCTGAAGCAATTCAATCATATAATAACAACTAAGGCTGAATCTTTCTCTTCTTCTCTACTGTTTCTCTGTATAATCTTCCATCTAATAGCAACGCGAGCAGAATCTTCTCCATATCAGTTATAGATCTGTTCTCAAAGTTGAACACTTGGGTTTTATTCGTCCATGTAACCAACCATGGCTTCTTGCTTCAAAATCTGAAATTTCAAAAACAGAAACTGAAAAGATGGTAATCAAATAGAATTAAATCAAAAATCAAGAAACTAATGATGACAATAATTACTAAAAATAGAACAAAAAAGAAAAAAAAAAAACAAGAAAAGGGATAGGGAGGGAGAGAGAGAGAGAGTACCAGTGGTGTCAATAGGTGATGCAATGGGCAGTTGTGACAAGTTGAGTACACGTCCAAGAAACCATCAGACGAGGCTGTTAAAGAAAGACGGATACACACACCACAAAGACAGAGAAAGAGAGAGAAAGATGATACGAGGTGCAGAGAACTGTCGGTTGTCACTCAAAACTTAGCACTTTGTAAGAAACAGGAATCCACGAGTGACACCAACATACAACAAAAACGAGAAATAAAAATATACATTATGATACCCAAAAAAAAACTAAAGAAGGAGAGAGAGATTTCAAATTCTAGATCAGACCCAGAACAGAGTCGAAACTCAAAAAGGGTTGTTTTGTTGCAGACCCGTCTTCTTCTTCTTCTTCTTCTATCTTCTTGAGAAATAAGTCATGTTGTAGGTAGAAGAAGAAGAAGAAGAAAGGAGAGAAGCAAAAACTAAAGGGAGAAGAAAAGGAAAGAGACGTGGTAGACCAAGAAAAAGTGAAGCCAAAGAAAGAGAGGGAATAGAATAGTGACGAAGATAGGACAAGTTGGTGGAGGCAACATCCACATACACATAGAGAGGCATACAGCAGCAAGCAAGAGGGAGGAAATTGTGGGAATGAATGAATGATGCCGTTGGCCTTCGCCGTATAATTTGTTTATTTATTTTTTGGGTTTCTCATTTCTCTCAGTCAAACTTTCGTTTCTTTCTTTTTCTACTTAAGGGGGGATTCCTTTTTCCGGGCGTTGTTTTGTCTTGTCTGCAATTGCTATCCCCTGCTTGTACGTCTCCCTCTTATCTTATGTCACCTGCTCTGCTCCCCACCCTCCCTTCTTTTTTTTTTTTTTTTTTTTTTGTTGGTTAATTTATATACACACGCACTAATTAGACTGAGTGTAATTTTCATTATACCATTTCAATTGAACATAAAAAAATTAATTTCTTAATAAAATAAAAATTAATTACCTATCCACTTATACAATTATAAAAATTAATTCCTTAAGTTCAAATTAAGTATTATGTAGTTTGCATAATATTTATGAGTCTAACGGATAATAAAATTAAAATTCTTAATAACTTTAAAAATAAATTTTTTATTTTAAAATCTTAAAATATTTAATAATGTTTGCATGAAACTCAAAATTTTCAATATTATATTATCAAACTCAGTGACTCATTTTACCCCATTAATAAATTAGTACAAGAATGATTAAGAAATTAAGAATCTAAGCTTCTTTTTTTTTTTTTTTTTTGAATTTGTAATGTATTAAAATTATTTTTATTGGTAAATGTATGCAGGATATATAATACTAAGAAAATTCCTGTGGTGTAACAAATATCTATGAGCTTGTAACTCTTTAGCCTAACATCGGCACAAGACACTAGCTTAAGCCTACAACCCAAAATTAGTGCACAAGTTTTGGTGCCCAAAGACTCGACCATGTCACGTCTTATTAAAACCCATTTTTCTACCACTTGACATTTAGCATTCTCCTACATTGAGATTGCTTGAATTGTTTTTTTTTTAGTAGAGAGTAGATTTAGAACAAATTAAAGAATAAAATATAAATAAAAGTTGGTCATATATAATTTATAATTTTTATAATATAAATAAGTTAATAAAAAATATTTTATATAATTAATGATTTTTATGATATAAATGAAAATTAAAAAAATTAAATATTTACATTTATTAACTTTAAATATTGATTTTTTTAAGTCTCAAATCGAGAGTTAAGTAAAATACAAAGATTTTTTTTAGTTAGTTTACATTTATTAGTTTTTAAGTCTCAACTCTATAAAAGAGATAACAAAACCTAAAGTGGGTTGTGGTGCTCAAAACAACTCTAATATTTAAGTTAATGAAGTGATTTTAGAGTTTCAAAAGAAGCGAATGAAATGTTATTCTCAATAAATGGTACGCCTCACCAAGATTATAAATTTATGTTACTTTATTCTGTATTCTAAATATTATAAATTTAAAGTAGTTTTGATATTTCAATTTGAATTTTACAAAGAAGTTACCTTTTTTTTGGCTAGAAATTCAATGATTCAACCATTGAATTCATGGCTCATCAATTGACTGTTAGTTCTGCTCTATAACAGTGGATACAAATAATACTTTAGCTGCTTCATATTATAGAGCGTAACTAACAGTTTCAAATGTGGTTCCATGGCTAGCACCATGGACTGACTTCACAAATAAGAGGCACCTTAAGGTTTGTCCTTAATTCCATGAAATTTAGCTCATGTTTAGTCTTTACATATTATTTATATTTATTTTCCTTTTTTTTTTTCTCATTATATTCCATGGATGAACCAAACATGCCCTGGTACCCTTGCTCTTTTTTCTTTTTTCCTTTTTTTTTTTTTTTGAGGAACAATATCAATACTTAATTCCGATGATATATCAATATAATATGTACCATAAAACTACGTATCCCTGAAAGCTCTCCCCAAGAAATTGCATCATCAGTTTTTTATTTTTATTTTTCTTCTTACTTTTCAGGTCCTAATATTGTGGTTGACATGTGAGGGAATATATAATTTGCGCATCTCTTTAGTGTTCGTTTGTTTCATTAAAAATAATTATAAAAATAATATATTTTTAATATTTGAAATATATTTATAAAAATATTAATTTTTTGAATTTATAAAATTATAATAAAGTTTAAATTATAAAATATTTAATATAAAAAAATATATTAAAAATAAAATTTGTATGAATCCCACTAGCCATCAATGACCACTATTGATCGACAATAATTATTAATGAGCGTTGGTGATCAATAATAGTCAGTGATAATAAATTTATATGTTTATATGATTTATTTTTTATTTAGATGATCATAAAAATGACTTTCTATTTTCAAAATGAAAAGTTATTTTTCTAAAAAATTACTTAATTTTCTCTTTAATCAGAAAATATTTTTCATTTACTAATTTTCTTAGATGCACCAAATAATAAAAAATGTAGAAAATATTTTCTTGAAAAATATTTCCCACAAAATAAATGGCGCTTAAGTGTTTCGGATAAATTGTTTTCACTGCTTTGTAATTTTGATTAAAAATAGAAAAGAGATGCAAATTTATTTATTTTATTCAAATTACAAAGAAAGTAAAGAAATTAAATCTAAAAATCTAAAAAGTCAAATACACACACAAATCAACTAAATTAAGCTTGGAGTATCAATTCAAACTTTAAATTATATATATATATATATATATTGTCATTGATTTTCACTTCTTTCTCTATTTGAGAATTGAGAAAAATCCATCATCAATTGGATCTTTTAATATATAACAAAAATCATATTTTTATTCTTTTCTTAAGCTTTACTTTTGCTCTCTCTAGATGACTTCTTCCTTTTCTCAAATGGAATAGTATGTTCAATGTAATTGATCACTTACATCACATGAAGAAAAAAAAAATTGAATGAGGATGTCCCTTCTCACTTTTTTTTCATCTTATTTGTGTACATATTTATTTCTCTACACCCATCCTCCCTTAAACCTAATTTATTGATGAAGATGACAATAGGCGGGTCGTAAAATCTTTTTAAATTAATATTTTAATAATTAATAATTTTAAAATTGAATAAAATTTTAGAAAATTGATTGCATTATATATATATATATATATATATATATATATATATATATATATATATATATATATATATATATATATATATATATATATATATATAATATCTATAAAATAATATAAAATATTTAAATAA
>CATIWR010197382.1:0-79992 GCA_949677035.1 Omphalea diandra
TATAGATTGATTGTCAATAAATCTTTTGTTTTGCTATAAATATTTAAATTTTTCAATTATATATATATATATATATATATATATATATATATATATATATATATATATATATATATATATAAAATCTCTATCATCCTAAAATTAGGGGTATGCCCGACTTTGTTTCTTAGGTGCATGGTTGTGCAGCACGACCATGCTTATTGGTGACCTATTTATAACCCCAAAGATGACTGAATTAGTTCAAGTTCAAAGCATAAGGTTATAGCTTTATGTTTTAGCTTTCCATTAGCTTTCAAATCACCTCATTTAAAGTTCTATAGAGGGAGACCTACCCAAAATACCTAGTAATGCTCAAGAATTAAGAATATGAAACTATCATGACTTCTTTCATACTTTTTGGCCGCTTCTCTCCTTTTTAAACCTAAAATACATATTTTTCTTTTTTAAAAAAATCCTTTTCACATGCAAAATTAACATAAGATGATCAACATCTGAAAGGAATTAGTTATGAAATAAATGCAAATTATGCAACAAACACATTCCATTTTCAATCTTAACTTTATTATCATAAGCATTCAACATTTACTAAAATCGGCCATAAACCTCATCTTATTGTTCATTGCTCATATACATGGCCATCTTTTCATAAATACATTCTTACTTAAACTTAGAAATTATGGAGATAGTTAAGAATACATGATATAACTTAAACATTTTGTTTAATACATATATAACTCTTTCAATATACATGTACATCATTATTATAGGTAATTATGAAGAAATAATGTAGTGCCTTAACAATACATGAAGCATAACTTAAATCTTTTATCTTCATTCGTAAAACCTCTAGCCATTTGACCATCGCATTAACCCTATGCTTATCCTATAAAGCAAATTTTACAAGTATGGGGGAAGTGGGGGGAGGGTGAGTTCCTTATAGGAAACTTAAAGAGGGAAATACATAACCATTATACATGCATACATACCTTTATATGAATGCATTGTTATCTACATAACAAAACTTTTGCATACATCATTCACATCTCATAATATTACATATATGAGTATTTAAGTCCATAGGAATCCTTACTTGGATTTCATTTCATTCCTTTCTTACATAGGAGAGCTGCCTTACTAATCATGTCATCATATCTTACACATAAGAATTGCATCATCAACCATGTCATGTATGCATGCCATTCATTTGTTCATTACAAATCATTATTATAACATAGCTAGTTATGACTCTTTAGGTTTTCGCTTCTTCCTTGAATAATCCTCACATTACATGGCATTCATATATAACATTTATTTAATGGCATTTCATTTCATTCATAAAATGTATAAGACTTTCATATCAATAGAACTTGACCTATTTTGGCCTATACAGTTAAACGTATGATGCATGTATGCAATGAATATACAAAAACAATTAGAAATTGCTCACCTTGTAATGCTAGCCTTAGATCTTCGTTACTTTGGCTTTTGTCTGTCTTCATCTTTTTGCTTTAGTGTTACTCTTAACTTTATCCTTACTTATTCTTATACATCTCAAACATGAACATTCATTACATTATTACTACAACATCTAAAATATGGAGAGTTATTCAAACTCATCCATAAAACATATAACATAAAGGTATCATTAACATAATAGGGAAACATCCCATAAGTCCTACACATCATTCAATAAGTATTTCTAACATCGCATTTTAAACATAATCTTTAATTTATTTCACAACTAGCATCCTTAGTTCATTAACATCAACATTCCTTAACTTCCCATTTATAACATTATCAACAAAACACATAAATTTCATTATTCAATCATATTTAGTTCATTAACATCAACATTTCTTATCTTCTCATTGATGACATTAACAAAAAAGCATATAAATTTCATTATTCAATTGTGTTCAAAAACCTTATTCTTTTCCATAATCATTGATTACATTTTTTAGCCCATTTTCATGCTCATTTTCTCAAGAATCAATTATATTCATCATAACTCCCTATAAACCATAATAAAGGCAAACATCAAAATTCATTCTACACATAAAAAACAAAACTTAACATTCAAGATGTCATTTAACTCTTTATAATTCACAAAGGCATCAATGTCTTCATGATGCATAAGATAGACAACTTAAAATCTTACACACTTGCACCATAAACATCTTTAGTGCACTTAAGCATAATCATCAATTATCATCATCCTCTAATCTTATTCATAACCTTAAATCATTACAAATATCATTTACATTATAAACATAAAAAAAGAAAAAGAAACTCATGGTTCATGGATGAGGAACTTACCACCAAGATAAGAGGAGACTTTTTTAAGCTTTCAAAGCTAACTCCTTTCATAAACCACCTTTCTTCTTCATTTAAGAGGGTAAAAATTAATGAGCATGATATGATTTTGGGGTGTTTTCTCATTTAAAGAGTGAAAATGAGGAAGAAATCACTAAGGGTTGAATGATGAAGAATAGGTGTGAGTTGGATAAATATGCATTATATAAGGAGGTGAGGTGTACTTCTATATGCCTTTTATAATTGGGACTTTTGTCTATTAAACCTGAGATTTAACTACAAAAAGTCATTTTTTATTGTTCAAGATCATTTGCTACCTCGATGATCAAAAAAATTACATGCTTTAAAAAGTTTGCTTGTTAAAAGTCCATGCTAAAAATCACTACTTTTAGGCTTCCAAAAGGCCTTTAAACCCTCTTAAACTTCTCCAGCCTTAACAATTATGCCTTAGGCACTAAATTAACATGTATTAGTTTTAAAAATACTCCTCCAACTCATCTCAAACTCATTAATTTTTATTATAACCATCAATTGACCATCGAAATATCATGCATTGAACTTAGCTTATACGTTATCCTTAGTCATCCTTCCTTATTCCTTTTAACATATACTTTTACATGAATTTCATCTATATATACTATAGACATATTTTTCATCTTTAAGCCTTTAATTTCATCATCCATTCATATATAATAATCCTCATTTCTTACATAACATACTTACATATCTTAACTTACACTTATTTTCTTTGTAATTTATAATCTTTCACCGTCACGTCTCTTAACCATGCTTTTTAATTTATATCATATATAGCTTAATCATCATCATTTCATTAAATTTATCCTTCTCATTCTCATTGCATAGGAGAAGGAGTCCATATTTATGAGAGACCCTTAAGAACCAAGTTTTGAGCCTTATAAGTTATTCCTTATTACATAGGGTCATTCCATAAGTTGAGTTTGGCTGACTTTGAGTTTTTATAAATTACACATAACTATTCCATTGAGAACTAGCTTATTTTAAGTACAAACTTCCTATTCAAGGATATTTCAAATTAACTTTATGAAGTTAGTCGTTCCATATGACTGACTATTTTTAAACATTTATGTAAAAAAAGTATAATTTCATTCATGATGAATAGGGAAATGCATTTTGGTTATTTCAAGAGTATCAAGGTCATTTCATTTAAGTATGTAAGAATTTTAACTTTAGGCGTATTGAATGGGACTATTCAAGTATGCCATTCTTGATGTTGCAGTCTGTTCTAGCTTTCTATCTGAAAAATCTTCAATTTTCTTCTTGGTGAACGATGATAAGCAATCAGTCCATTATGAGGCTTCATAGGTCATTCAATAATAAGTGAAAATTACCATCTTTACCATAAGGTTACACGAGGGCCATTCCAACTGGCTATTCAGTACTCGGTTAGATTGTTCCAACTTTTTATTTGATAATTTTCAATTTGTTCATGGTGAACAACAATGTGCATGAGGCTAGTATTTGAGGTAGAACTCTTAGATGGAAGTTGAAATTCAGGACAAAAGGAGTGATTGTGTTGGTTTTATTGTTATAGCAAAATTTTGTACCCACAATTTCATAACCCTAGAAGAGGAATTAGGGAAAGTGTAAGATATGAAAGTTATAGCTTTAGGTCCCATATAAATGCATATGAAGTAGTTTTGTTTGATTTGGTGTGTGTGAAGAGATATGACTCCTTCATTAGGGATGGTTTACAACCAACCAAAATCACCTCAGTCTTTTTATTTTCTTATATTTTGATGACCTTATGTTCAGATTCAGATAAAGTGAAAAACATGAAATTTGTAGGGTAATATCCCTGTAAACACTTGCAAAGCAGTTTTGATTGATTTGTTGTGTGGAAAGAGATATGACTCATTTATTGGGACTAACTCTATACCCGGATGAAATCTCATTTGTCTTTTAATTCTATTTTCCAAAAATTTGATAGCCATAGATTCATAATTTGGTCATGTGTTAAACTTAAAAGTTTTATATTTGTGTATGATCTACATTCTCGTAAAATATTTTTGCCAAATTTAGCATGGTTGTTGAGATATTGGCCCTTCATCATGACTGATTGTCACCATGTTGAAAACCTGCTTACTTTGAGATTGGTCATTTGTTTTTATAACTTCATAGACTAAATTAAACAATGAGTAAAACATGAAAAATGTTCCTTTATGTATTTTGTAACTTCTAATAGATCATTTTTGCAAATGGGGTTTATGCAATTTAAGATATACTAAAGGATGTAAGACCTACTCAGATTGAGATGAGATTGAAACAGGCAAACTTCAAAAATTCACTACATTTTCTATATATTTTATATTAATATGAAATTTGAGTTTGTTGTATCATATGTGTCTAGTTTATTTGAAAAAAAGAATGAAGTCATTTCGATAAGTATATCTATAGTTATTATTGTGAGAGTGTAGGAAGCTCAGGCTGCCATATAAGGAAAATATGCATAAACATTTGGTCCACTTGTATGAATCATGTCATAGTTGCATACCAAGCATTATAATCATTTTGACATACTTATAATCATGTAAGTATCAAAATTTAGGATCTCAACACTTTGAGGAAGTCCTTGATAGAGAACCAAACCTACCATAAAGGTTGGTCACATCAAAAGGTGAGTAAAAACTGTAATTAGATTATAATGTGTATGTGTGATAATTTTAGGATATAATTATGTTCTATTACATGTATATGTGATTGAATTGTTACATTTTACATGTGAATACAATTCAACTGAGAATTATATGCTCTTAATGATTACTTGGTATACCATTGTTATGAACACTTGCATATAAAACTAAAAGGATGTTGTGACCAGCTTGTGAAACACTTACAAATCACTTGGAAAAGGGACCAATATGTCCTATTGGCACTTGTTCTTGATCAAATGATTAACTTGTTATATGTTGGCCAGTAAAATCAAATGTCACTTGAATCACATGAATTCATAAGAGCAGTGTTTGCCGTGCAAGGTCATGATAAAAATCAATCTATTACATTTGCCATTGCATAGCCAATTGTTATACTTGTCATGTATCTTGATGATATTTGATTATGGTTTATGCCATAAGAATTTGATTATTATTTTTATTCACTGAGTCGCGACTCACCAAATCGCAATAACATTTTTTAGATACTAAAGCATAGGGATTGCACACTTTGGTGCTTAGAGTTTTGCATAGAGACACATGGACCACATGTTATCGGCTGAATTCCAACTCTCTCACTCTCTCTTTCTCTCCTTGTGTCATGTACATACATCTAAATAGGAACTAGTTTATAATCACTGGCCTTGAGCATTAGTTAACATATATGTACAATAAATACATGTTAGATTGTGTGTGTATAATGGATAACACCTTTATGAATATGTATTTTCGGACATGGATACCATGATTTGTAAATGAAAATGGTCGTTATAAATGCTTTTGTAATTAAGAGGTCTAAATACATGAACAAACACTTTTAAATAAGATTAATATTTAACTTATGTCTACAATCATTAAAACTAAAAATAAGAACCCATGATTCCATATTCTCACCCTTTCTTATGATGGCAAATAAGGGTTTATAAACTATATAATTGAAATTTCTTAGGTTTCTCCCCTTTAATTTATGCATATATAGATATAATCTTTTAACCAATTAATTAAAGGATGTGATTATTCATTTATAAACCATGTGAATACCCTTCTTTTGACATCAATAAAAGAATGCTAAGTACAAATATTTAAAGTAAGGTAGAAGTATAAATAGAATATCATTGCATTTAAAATGTATTAATATATGAAAAAATATATTTTTAAAATATTATTATTGAATTACAATAATTTAATAAATTAAAGCAATAAATAAATGAACTATAAAGGTTTGGATGAAAAATGGATGTTTTAAAGTTTAGATTATAGGGTAAGAAGAAGGTTGTCTAATGAGGTAGAGGCCAAAGGAACTTCAAAGCTCTCTTTCTTTTAATTTTCTTTATCTTCTTAACAATAAATTTGTCTATTTGTCCCATTTCGTCTTCTCTTGGAATGTTTTAACTTTAAGCTTCAGCCATTCCTTTGCCTCTTTGGCTGGACTCATATTACATAGAGTCCTCACTTGATGGCTCATCATAAAAAGGAATCACTACTTTGAATTGATCGTTCATAACATTAATGTCTTTTATCTTGTTATCTACAAGGTTCACTTCCTTTTGTAGTTAGCCCACTTTGATGTTCATTTCATCAAAACCTTTTATCATGTTATCCTTTAAGGACTTGAGAATGGGAAGTAAATGAGTTAAAAAGTTGTATTGTTAATTAAGGGAGATAAAGGTGGATGAGAGCTACATACATCTTGGCGAGGAGGAGACTGAGGATCCTATTGTTGCTCTTATTATTTTTCCTTTCCTTATATAGTTCAATTCTTTTTTTATTACCTTATTGTCCTTCTTATTAAGGAGGAGGAATTATTAACCCCTTTCAATAAATAAGGAACACCCCTAGTGCTCTTCATAGTCCCTCTATTAATGAACATATTTTAAAAAATGATGTTCTTCCTTATGCCAAAAATTCTAAAAATAATACCAATGTATAGATTCAAGATAATAAGGTATTTAGCCATTCTTGTGATGAGGTAGCTATTAGTGATGGTTCCACTTCTACTAATTTATTCATAAAGCATAATGGAAATCCACCAAGGTGTTTTGACAACTACCTTATGGTTAATGTAGTGAAGTAATAACAGTTTAGGAGTTTAGATTATAAGTAATAAACCTGTGTATACTTTTAAAATAAGGTGTAATAGGGAGGGAGATTTGCTTATGGAGCTCTTAAATTGAGTCCTCAACCTTATCGGTTCTTCCCAACATTCTTGTTCATTGAAGTTGCTAGGAACCTTTAATCACTTCACCTTTTACTAAAAACATGGCTGCCAAATGCTCTTGTTTGATATACCTCTTCTCTCTACCAAACTAGAACTCAATAATAAGATTAAATAGCTTATACTTCTAAGTTTTAAGAGTAGAAAGAAATTCCTATAGTTAGGTTTTTAGAGGTATTTTCCCTAATTTTCATAAATCTTTCCCACCTTATGTTGCAAAATAGCTCCATTACTCTACCATAGAGGCTACCTACTTAAAAGGCTTAAAATCTATGAATACTACATGTTGGACTTCTTTTTTCATCATTAAGAGAGAACTTTCTTTTTGCTTCTTAATCTTGAACACTATCCCTATTGGGTGTTTTCTATAATTTGTGGTATGAGGAGGTGAGGGTCTAGCAGAAGTATGAACCTTTATTGGTGTAATTTATTTTGGAGTTGAAGATTCCTTAACTTTCCATTTTCCTTTATTTAATTTTTTTTTTTTGAAGTCTCCTTTTCATACCTTGTGATTCTTACCTTTATAAAAAGGTTAGTAAAACCTTAAGGAGGTATTTAAGAGTTACTTCTTATCTTGGTGACTCATCAATTAATCTTACAACATTTTAGATGAAATTTGTTTAGTCATCATATTGAGTTTTGGAGGAAGAATTCATTGATTTGGTGAGAGTTGATGTAGGGAAATATTTGGAAGAGGGTTGAAATTGAGCTATAGAAGAAGTAAAAAGAAAAAAAGAGTGAAAGATTATGCAATAGTGCCTTTTATGTACTAAACACACAAAATAAAGGCCCAATGCTAGATTTGTTTACCATTGGAATAGGCCATTCACGATAGTGAACATGGCTATTTGGAAAATACTTTGCAATGTTTCAAAATTCCAAAAGTGAATAGGGTCATTTAAGAGTGGAACCAGTATTCAATGAATGGGAGTGGTATTTAAATAGGTCATTCACTATGAGATCTAGTCCATTCAAGAAAATTTTAAAATGCCTTTTTGAATAAGGTTATTCAATATGTGAACCATGCAATTCATAAAGCAATTTTTGGACTTTTTCATCTTTCTTTCTAAAAGCATGCAAACTTGAAATGCTACGATGGTGCCCATTTCTTAGCTCTTAATTATGAAGAAATAAGAAATTTAAATTTCTTATTTGAGTTTGTCATAAATTAAAATTTTAAATTAATGCTTTTAAATTTTGATGTATACTCAAGATTGTTTCAAAATCACTTTTCAAAAAATAGTTTTTCATATATGTAATAACTAATAATAAATAAATAAAATTATGCTCATACATATATAAATATTTGAAGCATAAAGTGTACCATATATGATTTCATAAGGCATTCCTTTCAATCACCCTAAGTTCTCTTTCGATGAATTTCATCCTTTCATTGTGAAGAGGTTCAGTAAAGATAGTTGCCAATTGATGGTTGGTGTCTACATATTTAAGTATCACATCTTCATTATTAACATGATCTCTAATGAAAATGATGCCTAATGTCTATAAGTTGAAATCTAGAATGGATGGGATTCTTGGTCCAGTTGATGCCATTACTGTTGCCACATTTAGCTATTTAGTTAACAACTATGTTGTAGTCTAAAAATTATTGTTTCATCTAAAGGATTTGAGCACAACACAAATTAACAATCACATATTTAACTTTAGTTGCAAAAGAGTTACTAAGTTTTGTTTCTTATTACTCTTAAGACATTAATGAATTCCTTAGTAAGTGACAAGTACCTAAAGTTCTCTTTCTATCTAAGGTATATCCAGTAAAGTCAACATCATGCTATAAGGTTAAATGAGGATCCTTTACGATAACATAATCTTAAGGTGGTGTACCATTAAAACACTTAAGAATATGGTTGACTATAAGCAAATGTGACTCTCTAGGATTAGTTTTATAAATAGCACAAAGTTAAATACTAAACATAATATCAATCCTAGAAGTAGTTAGATACAAAAGGACCCCAATCATACTTTAAAAGGACTTTCAATCTATTGCCTTACCTTTTTCATCTAGCTCAACTTTGGTGTTTGTGCCCATAGAGTTTTATAATGCTTACTTGTTAAAATCTCTTTGATAACTTTTTGGTGCACTTGGCTTGATTAATAAAGGTTCTTCCTTTCTTTGATTGATTTGAGGCCTAAGGAAAAATTTGAGTTCTCTCATCATGCTCATCTCAAATTCATTTTTCATGACTTTTGAAAAATTTTCACATAAGCAAATATTTGTAGCACTAAATATAATATCATCAATATATATTTGAAGAATTAAGATATCCTTATCACGATCTTTGGTAAAAAAAAGTGGTGTTAATAAAACTTTAGAAATACCTTTTTCCAAAAGAAAGTTACTCAACCTTTCATACCAAGCTTTAAGAATTTGCTTCAAACCATATAAGGCTTTGGTGAGTTTGAAAACATGATTTGGAAATTCATAGATTTCAAAACTATATGGTTGTTCAATGTAGACTTCACACTCTATACATCCATTTAAGAATGCACTTTTGATAGCCATTTGAAAATGATTTAAATTCATGTATATGGAAGCAAGATCCTAAATGCTTCTAACCTTTCAACTGGGTTAAAGGTTTCATAACAATTTATGCATTCATCTTGGTTATAATCTTTAGCTACTAACCTAACCTTATTCCTTACTATAACTCCAAGCTTATCAAGCTTGTTTATAAACACCCACTTAGTTCTAATAATGAAGTGGTCTTCTTCCTTTCTTAAGGAAGTTTAGTTAGATTCATCAAATGCAACATGTATTGATTCCTATACAATAAGATTTCTCTTGTTAAAGACTTTATACCTTTTATTAAAGTAGAGAAACACAAGATGATACCTTTATTAGATCTAGAGTCAAACTTTCAAAGGTTGTCCTTAGTATTTAAGATGAAATACTTATAACTAAAGATTTTAAAATATGAAATTTAGGTTTCCTTTGATTCCATAAATCATATAGGGTTCTCTTTATAATAGGTCTTACTAGAATGCTATTTAAACCATAACAAAAGGTTTTGATGGCTTCTACTAAAAAATATTTTATTGAATTGTACTCGTTAAGCATGGTTCTAACCATCTCTTGAAGTGTCTTATTTTTCTTTCAACTATGCCATTTTGTTGAGGAGTTCTAGAAGTTCAAAAGTTGTGGGTAATCTCCTTTTCACTGTAAAATTTTTGAAACTTGGTATTCGAAATCTTCCACCATGGTCACTCCTAATGATTGAGATTTTCAAATCTTTTTTATTTTGAATTCTTTTAGCAACAAATTTAAAAGCATCAAAATAAGAATCCTTATGAGGGAGGAATATAGCCTAAGTAAACCTTGAAAAATCATCAATAATAATAAATGCATAATGCATGCCACCTATACTAATAACTCTTATAGTCTTAAAAATGTGCATATATAATAATTAAAGAGGTCTAGAATATGTATCCTTGATCTTGGCTTTGAAGGAGGATTCGACTTATTTACCTCTTTGACATACATCACAAGTTATATCTTTGGTGAAGTTGATCTTGGGATGTCTTTATAGTAAGTTATTCTTTCTCAACACATTGACCAACTTCATGGCTGTTTGTCCAAGTCTTCTATGTCAAGTCTATCCTTCCTTTATTATGGTCACTAAATGCTTAATATCTTTGTTTGTCATAGACTTTAAATGAATAAAATATATATTTTGAACTCTTATACTAATGAAAATTAACTTGTTATCACTCATTCTTGATATATAGCAAGCTCAAGGTTTAAACATAATTATTAAACCTTTGTCATATAATTAACTAAAACTCAAAAGGTTATGTTTGAGATGATCACCCAATAGGACTTTATAAAGAATGAAGAGTCAACATTCTTATGAATTTTACCTATACCCATAATCTTTACCTTCCCATTTTCACTAAGAAGACATTTCCAAGTTCTTTAACTTTGTCAAGTTTAAAGAATAACTTTTTGTGTCACCTATCATGTGCTTTTAGCAACCATTATCAATATACTATTCAATTTTCTCAACTTTTGATTGCAAGCACACCTATAAGGAAAAAAATCATTTGTCTTATGCACTCAAAACCTTTTGGGTCCTTATGGGTTAGTTTTTGCCATTTGCTCATCATGCCTTCTAGTGTGGTAAGGATAGGTAATATGACCATGCATATTATGATAGAGATTCTTTTAGCATATATTTTTAGGGTAGGAATTAGGAATTTTTTTAATAACTTTTTATTTAGAAATAGATTAATTTATTTCTCTATTATGTTTGCACATGAATCTTTTAAAAAGAAGTTAAATTGTTGTTTCCAATAGTACTGCATGGAACATTGCATGGCCCATGCGTTCGACCATGTAGGGTTACCGAGTTTACTAGTCAGCAGACCATAATCGCATAAGCAGTTAAGTGCATGGGTAGTTGTATGGTCCATGCCTCATGTTATGTAGATCGAATGGAACAAAATTGTTAAATGCTAAAGGAGGGATTCTTTTAAGAAATAAGAAGACATGAGGAGGCCTTCATTCTATAGGAGATGAGAGGCATATTTGGAGAGAGAATTTTGGACCTATCACCTACTCAAATTTTGTGAGAGAATTTGGGAGATTTTAGAGAGTTATTCTTAGGATTCATTGTTTTAGGCAAGATTTATCTTAGTTATAATCATGTTTTTCCTTACTCAAGTAATTTCACTCAAAATAATGACAAGTTCCATACTAATCATAACCAATTTGCAATTAATAAAGCGCAAAAAAGTGTTTGTCTAACTTGGTATCATAGTTCATGATCTACTTTGATTCTCTTTCATATTCACTTGAAGCAAGATTCTTCCTCAATTCTTGTGAATCACATATGATTATAAGTAAAACTAATTCACCTTTATCCACTAATGTATAACCTAGCAACTTTAAGAATCATGAGGTCTTTAATAGCTTGTAATGTAAGGCTTGGGGTTAAGCTTGCCAATGAATGGTCAAGTCCAAAATAAGAGAAATTTAGCTAGAATAATGGTTAAGATAATAGTATGAATTGCAAAAGACTGCTATATATTACCACTCAAATTTATTTCTTGAAGAACAACTAACTTTTTTTTGTATTTTCTAGGTAGCTCAAAATTTCTTTATTTCCCCTTTTATTGCTTTGCTCTCTCTCTCTCTCTCTTCTCTATCTTTTACAAGAAACTAATGAGCCAGTAATATTTCAAGTTATCATTATGCCGCTTCCAAATTTGAATAAACCTTTTATGGTGCTGAAGAGATAATAATAGAAGAGTTATTTTATCCATTCTTTAATATAGTTACACGTGAATAATCTAATGCATCACATACCATTATGTAAACAAGTTCTAACTTTATTCTCTCGATAGGGGAGATAAAAGATTTTTTTGGCTATATGGTTATAGTACTAGATATGGGTGAAGGAAAGAAAGTTAAATAATACTCTATAAGAAGTATTCATTATGGCTCAAAAAGGTAATAAGCGATGATGTGATAGAGGTATGAAGGGGAATAATAGACTAACCAAAGAATACTTTAATCATTTTCCTAAGGCTTCCAAGCACTAGGATTTCACCTCAAATGGGTGTTTTAACAAGTTCTAACACATGTAGAGGTTTCTTTAAAATACAAATGACATGAATAAAGCCTCTCGTTGATTATTCCATACTTTCTAAAAGTGCAAAAAGTTATAATGTGTTTAACCAATTTTTGAATAAAACATTATTTGTTAAGCTCAAGTCATTGTCACAAAAGAAATTAACCTAAGTAATTCCAAACAAAGATTATAAATTTTCTTTATCAATTTTCCACCTCAAAACCAATAATGAAAACTAACTATAAAAAGATATTGTAAAAACTCAAAACTTAAAGACATACAAGCAATTATAATCAAGTATAGACCTAAATGCAATCAAAAGTGTAGGCTTAAAAGCAATCAATTTATTTCCCAAACTTAAACATCATTGTCCTTAAGGATGAAAAATAAAAAGTAAATAGCAAGGGAAAGAGACTTCCCCCTTTAAATGTCGGGAGAAAAAGTGTGTCAACTTGCGAATCTTAAGTAAGGCAAACTCAACCACACAAGATGGATTATTAGAACATAATGGTATGTATGGTAACATTCATCAAAATATCTCAAAAACAATATAAAACCATAATGCCATAAGGATAACATAAGGTATGGAATACAAAAGTATGAACATAATGTACTTCCCTAATGCTAATCAATATAAGAAAAGTTCAAAACTAAACATTAAAAAAATCACAAGAAAATAAAAATCAAAAGAACTTAAAGGAAAATAACAAAATAAATGTAAGATGGACTGATTAATCCATTAGCGGTGAAGGAGGAAGAAATTCGATATGCTCAAAGTATACCTACACTCACCCATCCATATTGATCATGCAAGAGTTTAAAGCGACAAACCTTCCTCGTACCTTATCCTAAAAAATAGATTGGCAATGATCAATGTGTTCCAGTTGGGATTCCATCCACACTAACACTTATTCTAGTAAGCTCATAGCTAATGATGGAGAATCTTAAGAAGAAGTTACTCTTAAAGGTACTTCCTATAGTGCATCACCCACAATGATATTATCATCAAACCTTACCTCTTACTCATCACAAACTAACACATAACCACCCCTATCCCTCTTTACAAGTCCTATGTTAAGCTTGTTGTCATTGGATAAGTACTAAGGCCCTAGAGCTTTGGTTAATTGAATGAGATTTTATGGGTCATACACTTTAAAATAATTGACAAGAGGAGTGATGAAACCATCAATAAAAATACCCCCTAAATCCTATTTAGCCACAACATTCATGTTGTCCACAATCCACTAATCAACATTGATTTGGGGTATATATTTCCAGCACCAAAGGTAAAGGAGCTCGATTCAGTTCACCACACCTTTACTCTCACCCTGATTGATTTTGGAATAGGATAACAAGCAATGAATATATCACATTGAGGGGTCTTTTAATTTTGAAAATTTGCTCATTTTAGCCTCATATTGAGAAATCCCATCCAAATAAGCCTACACCTCTTAGTTGTTAAAATCCTTAATGAATTCATCAGACCCCTCATTCTTAAGAAAAAAGGCATTGGCAACCTTACTCAAAGGAAGGTGAAAACTTTATTTTGGAGTTAGAAAGTGATGGTGCTAAAGGGATGTTCTTTATAAGCCCTATAAGTTTTTAAGTAAAAGTTAGCCAAGAACTTATAAGTGAGTTCTTTATAGGAGTTGGCATGGAGTTAGGCAAATTCTTCCCATTAGAGAACCCTAAGGTGTTCTTGAATGAATCTAACAAATATACATCATCTAAAGCCCTTAAATCAATAAATTTGGTTTAGAAAATAGGACATTTAGTAAAATCTCATACCTCATCTCATGCTTTTCATACCTAATGGTCGGAGTTACACCCAACGATTAAATGGCATTCGAAGACCCAAACTTCCTCTTTACGAAGGTTTTGATGTACTTAGATACGGTGGAGGATAGATTTAAAAGAGAAAAGAGGAGATTTGTTATTGTTTAGAAGGAGGAAAGGCCAATTTAGAAGATATTAAGAGTAGATGCACGATTGTGCTAGGGTTAGAGGAAGAAAACAGGGGAGAAGATGGAAGGGAGTGGAGTCTTAAAAAGAGAAACTCAAAGGATACATGACTGTGCATTTTGGGTTTAAGGCAAGGCGGCTAGGTGCATGACTATACATTTTGGCTGTGTCTAGCTTAACTACTAGATGGTTTGGAGAAAAATATACACAAGCTTGTGTATGACACAGATGTGTAAATGGATGCACATGAGCATGCTATTAGGATGTGCGGCTTCATCTACTATTGCTTTGATTTTCCTCTTACACATATGACTATGCAATTTAGCCATTTGCCTTCCTCAACGAGTGTCTCATGTTACTTCCTTGATGCACAACCATGCAAAATGGCTATAAATTTTCATTTGCTATTATTTTATGCCAAATTGAACACACTGATGGCCATGAGTCTTACCCCTTATGACCATTTACTAATTTTGACAACATTAAAGTTAATTAACAAAAAAAGAAATTCATGTTAAAATTCAAACATTTCATAAAAAAAACATAACTAAGAGGTCTAGGGAATAATGTAAAAAACAAGAAAAGTGGAAAGATAACTCCCCTAAACTGATTTGATGCTTTGATCAATGAACTCCTTAAACTGTAACCTATAAAATCAAGAAAAATAACATAATTAAGCAAGATAAATAGTAGAATAAAGTAATAAATTATGTAATGAAATAAAAAGGGAAAAGAGTGTGGGGATTGCCCCACAAATGTGCTAGTTTAAGGTATCTAGCTCGACCCTTTCGGTTGGCTTTTAAGTCGAGGTATGTGGGAGATAGAGAGTCTCCCCTTGGTGTGTGGTCTTTTCTTTAAAATAGGGCTTCAAGCAGTGTTCATTAACTTTAAAGGTCCTTCCCATTCTTTGAGTTTTTTTTTTTTATTTCAATGGCCCATAAGGATAAACTTTGATGATAACAAAGGGTATTGACCACCTATACTTAAATTTGCTCGAAAAGAATCACAACCTTAAGTTGAAGAGTAGCACTTTATATCCTTCCTTGAACTTCTTTTTCAAAATATGGTTATCATTCCACCTTTTAGTCTTCTCCTTATAAATCTAATTATTCTCATAGGCTTGAACTTCATAGTTGGAGCTTTATCTTCTCTTTGGTAAGATCCAAATCAAAGTTGAGAAATGTAATTGCCTAATTAGCCTAATGCTTTAATTCAATTGGTAAGTGGCAAGCCTTCCTAAACACCAAACGGTAAGGTATGGTTCTAATCGATATTGATTAAGCAGTTTTATATGCTTAAAGTGCATTAAAAAGCTTTAAGGACTAATCCTTCCTTAAAGAGGTAACTGTCTTCTTTAGGATATGCTTTATTGCTCTATTAGATAGTTTGATTAGGCCACTCGTTTAAGGATGGTTTGTCATTGCAATTTTGTGCATTACCTTCATACTTCTTGAGTAATTGGCGATTATAAAAGTGTGACTCCCCATCACTTGTAATTGCATGTAGTGCTCCAAAAGTTTTGAAGATATGCTTCTTTAATAATCAAAGTACACTTTAGCATCATTAGTTAGGGTAGTTATCTTCAACCTACTTGGACACATAGTCAACTAACACCAAAATATATTGGTTCCTAAATGACTTAGGGAAATACCTTATGAAGTCAATTACTAAATTTCAAAAAATTCCACCTCAACCATGAAGCTCAATGGCATCTCATTCCTTTTGCAGATATTTCATGTTCTTCGACACTTATCATAAGTTTCGGTAAAAGCAAAAGAATCAATAAATAATGAGTGCCCACCGAAGTGTCCTCTGCATTTTTTGGTAGGGCAATTGAGCAAGATATCTCCCATCTCCTCCTTTAAAACACATCTTCTTATAATACCATCAACACATTTTTTAAATAGATTAGGTTCTTCCCAAAAGTAAAATTGAATATCATGTATAAACTTTTTCTTTTGATAGGAAGAAAAATCATAAGGAACAATGTCACTTACCAAATAATTCATAAAATCTACATACTATGGAGTTTGGAGATGTTTTAAAAGGAAGAGTTTCTCATATAAAAAGGTTTTATTCATTAGGATAATTTCCTCCTCATGTTGTATATGCTCCAGGCACGAAATGATCAACAACCAAGTTCTTCATTCCCTTCTTATCCTTGATCTTTAAGTCAAACTCTTGGAGTAAAAGAATCTATCTTATTAGCATCAGATTTGCATCCTTCTTTGCTAGCAAATAATAGATCATTGCATGAGTAGTATAAATAATCACTTTATAGCCAAACAAATAAGATATGCATTTATCAAATGAAAAAGCAATAGACAAGAGCTCTTTTTTCATAGTGGCATAATTGAGTTAGGCATCGTTAAGGGTTCAACACGTATAGTAAATGACATGAAGCTTTTTGTCTTTCCTTTGGCCCAAAATAACCCTTACAACATGATCACTTGTGCCACACATCAACTTGAATGGCAATCACCAATCTAGCTTTGTCATGATTGGTGTGGAGATGAGTTCCTTTTTTAACTTGTGAAAGGCATTAAGACAATCATTAGTAAAGATAAAAGGAACATACTTAGCTAAGAGATCATAAAAAGGTTTAGAAATCTTAGAAAAATCTCTAATGAAGTGCTGGTAAAATCTCGTGTAGCTTAGGAAACTTCTTTTCCCTTTTTATTGAGATTGGTGGAGGCAATTTCTCTATGACTTCGATCTTTGCTTTGTCCAATGCAATTTCTTTAGAGGATATTTTATGCCTAAGTACAATGCATTCTTATACCATGAAATGGCATTTTTCCCAATTAAGAATAAGAACAAGGCTAGTCTCTTCACATCTTTCTAAAACCCTATCAAGATAAGCCAAACAACAATTAAAGGTATCACTAAAAACAAAGAAATCATCCATTAATATTTCTATTATATGTTCCACCATTTCAAAAAATATAGCTATCATACACCTTTGAAAAAGTGGCAAGTGCATTGCATAGGCCAAATAACATATGCCTATATGCAAATATAACATAAGGTCATGTAAATGTTATTTTCTTTTGATCCTTTTAATGCTATCTGAATTTGGTAATAGCCCCAGTACCCATTTAAGAAGCAATAGTACATATGATTTATAAGTCTTTCTAATATTTGATGAATAAAAGTTAAGGGAAAGTGATCTTTGCGGGTTGGGCATTTAGCTTCCTATAATCAATACACACTCTCTAACCCATCATGGTCCTAATAGGGATATGCTCATTATTGTCATTGGTTACACCTGCCATCCTTCCTTTCTTATGAACTACTTGGACTAGACTAACCCATATACTATTTGAAATGAGATAGATGATCCTCATATCTAACGATTTAACTACTTCCTTCTTAACCACCTCTTTCATGTTAGGGTTAAGCCTATTTTAGTGTCCGATAGTGGGCTTGTGATTGTCCTCTAATAAAATTTTATGCATATAAATGGTAAGACAAATCCTTTTAATGTTTACTATAGTCCACCCTAAAACTTTAATCATATTTCTCAACACCTTCTATAGTTTCTCTTATTCGGTTTGGGTAAGCTTATTAAAAATGATGATAAGAAGGGTCTTATCACTCCTAAAAAGTATGTATCTAAGGTGTGAAGGTAAAGGCTTATGCTTAATTTAAGGAGGTTTAAGAATAAAATGTGGTGTTATTTTATGATACTTTCCATAATCCAATGGTTTATTAATAGAAGAAGAATAAGTGGCATTACAAAGTTCTAAAGTATAATACTTACCTCCTCTGCGTTGTCTCCTTTTTCTTCCTCAACACATACCAAGGCCGCTGTTTCTATTTCCAAAGTTTCTTCCTTTTGTCTAAAGACTTTCTTAGTGCAATCTTCAATGACATTTATCCTCAAACACCATTCATCTTCTATAGTCTTTTTCATTGCCTTGTATAGATTGAAGGCTGCTTCTTCATCTCCCATTTGCAAGATAATGGTGTCTTCCCTAACATCAACTAAAGAACCATTGGTTGCTAAGAATGGTCATCCCAAGAGCAATGGAATCTCCCTATCCACTTCCAAATTAAGAACTACAAAGTCTACCAAGATGATGAACTTACCTACTTTGACAAACATGTCATACACAATTCCCTTAGGATAGATAATTAAATGATTTGCTAATTAAAAAGAGATCTTGATAGGTTTTATTTTGCCAATACCTAATTTTTCAAAAACATACAAAGGTATTAAGTTAATGTTATATCCTAAATCATAATGAGCTTTTTCAAAAGAAACATGACTAGTACCACAAGGTATATTAAAACTCTTTGGATCTCCTCTTTTAGGAGGTAACTTATTAAGCAGGATCACATTACATTCCTAGATCAGTGTGACTCTCTCGCATTCCTTTAATTTGCTTTTCTTTAAAAGTATGTCCTTCATGAACTTTGCATAGTTAGGCATTTGGCCAAATGCTTCCATAAATGGCATATTGATTTGGATTTTCTTGAGCATATCAAAAAATTTTGCAAATTACTTATCCACTTAACTTTGCTTGAGCATTGAAAGGAAAGGAATGAGAGGTATGCATGGGTTTACCTTGTCTTTAGGCATTATCTTCAGAATGGTATCTTCTTCTTTACCCTCTTCCACTTGTCCTTCTTCATCTTTTTCTTATTTCTCTTTCATAGGTTAAAGTTCCTTACCACTATTTAAGGTGATGGCTTTTCACTTGGTCCTTTGGATTGGTTTTAGAGTTATTAGGTAAGCTACCTTGGGATTTAGAGCGAAGGGCATTGGCTATTTCTCCCATTTGAATCTCAATATTATGGATGCAAAATGAGTGGTTTTTATTGGCTTGATCCATTTTAGCCTGGATTCTCTTCATGTTGTTCTAGCCTAGGATTATTGTAATTTTCTAGGCTTGATTTCTTTTTTTGAGGTTGGTGGTTTGGTGGTGGGGTTGAAAACCAGGTGGTGTCCCTTGAGCTGTGGCGTTTAAGGTATTGTCATTGGACTAAGAGAAGTTTGGGTGATTATACCAACATAGATTAAAAGTATTTAAGTATAGGTTACTGGGTTAAAGGTTTAGTTTCGCACACAGTTTACTCTCTTTTGGGTAAAAGGGTTCCTTGCTTAGAAATCAACACTTTTATGCCAACATTCCTTGAAAAAATCACACATAACCTACAAGAAAGAAGGAGACACAATGTTACAAGTAAAGGCATTTAATTTTTTAGGCAAGGTAGATACTTGACCTTGCAATGTTTGTAGGGTATCTATGTTGTGAATCTCCACTATTTTCTTTAGGAAAGTCCTCTCATGGGCTTGGTAGTTTTTGTTCACCATAGTTGCAATCATCTTATAGGTTACATCAATTGTTGTATCTAATTAAGATCCCTTAGTTATTGCATCTATAGTGATTTTGATTTGCCCAAAGAGTCCATTGTAGAAGGTGTGCATGATTGATCATTTTGGAATTTAATGATTTAGGCACCTTTTCAAAGGATCCTTAAACCTTTCTCGAGCCTCATTCAAAGTTTCCTTTTATAATTGGATAAAATTTGTGATTTCATTTCTAAATCCTGTCATTTTTGCTAAGGGGGAAGTCTTTATCGAAAAAGGCTTAAGAGAGTTTATCCTAAGTTGTGATACTCCTAGGTTCTAAAGAATTGATCCACACCTTAGCTTTGTCCTTAAGAGTGAATATGAAGAGGCATAGTCTTACAACATCTATAGACATTTTGTTTGGCCAAAAAGTGTCACAGATTTCCTAGAAATTAACTATGTGCACATTTGGATCTTCATGGTAAAAGCCATAAAATTAGAGTTTGTGGGTAAGCATTTGAATGAATGTCAGCTTAATATCAAAAGTAGTAGCATTAATAGTTGGTTGAGTTATAGCTGGTTACAATCCTTCAAAAGGCAGTGTGGCAAAGTCTTTCAAAGGTTGGTTTCCTCGGTTCACCATCCTTTGAAATTCTTGTTGTTCTTACCTTCTTCGATTTTGGGTTCGTTTGATTTCTAAATTAGTAGGAAGCAAATCTTCTTCATTTTCTTGATTATGAGTTCTAGTTATTTACCTAAAATAAAGGGACAAAAAAAATGGTCAAAATAAAATTCTAGAATAATACAAAAAAATTAACTTAGTATTACAGTTGTTGTTCTCACCTTCTTTGATTTAGGGTGCATTCGATTTTTAGATCAGCAGGAGGCAAATCTTCTTCATTTTCATGTTTCTGAGTTCTAGTCATGCACCTAAAACAAAAGGTTTTTAATAAAAAAATTATAGTATAATACGTAAAAATTAACTTAGTATTGTAGTTATCGATCCTCGACAACAGTGCTAAAAACTTGATGATGGGTGCGTGCTATATAAAAAAATCCCTAAGTTGCAAGTGCACAGATAAAAAATAATAAAGTATACTTTATAAGTACATATATCATTTCCACGAGGAAGTTTAAGTACTAATTATGTTATATCTTATATTATCGAGAAAATAATAATAAATGATTGCTTAATTGAAAATAAAGCAAATTAAAATACTAAAGAAGATGAGAAGTAATCAATGAATAAGAATAACTAAGGATTCAACTTCACTTGATAACTTTCTATGGGTCCCTTAATTCTTATCTAATTAGTTCAAGCAACAAATACTATTGTCGAGTCAATAATATGATTTATTAATTCCTCTTGAGTAGAAATTGAATACAAAAACATGTTAGCTAAAGGTTCCTTAACTCAAAAGCCAAACATCATGCAATTGCCTCTTAGATCAAGACTTTAGAGATAATAATGATTTGTTAAGGTTTCTCAACTCAACAACAAAGCAAGGAAATTGTTGAAAGCTCTATTTCATGAAAAGCACCTCTCAATTGTCTATTAATAAAACTAAGATAATCAATGGCCAATTGATCAAACAATAAATACTTAACAATTACTAGTATAATTAATGTAAGAAACCAAATAGATGTAAATTAAGAAAACCTAATGGAAGTCATACAAGATCCATTTACAACCCTAACATATAAAAATTCAGTTCATAATGAAATCAAGATAAGAAAATAAAATAAGTAATTCAGCTCCAAGAATAGCCATGAACTTTTTCTTAATTGTTTGATTCCTTTCACCTTCTCGCTTTAGAAATTTGATGTAGCTTTTCTTCGATGATCATACTTCTCCTTCTATCCCCTCATACCCAAATTTTGGCTTGGTTTCCTCTTTTTAAATAATGTCTCAACCATCCCATGAAAGAAAGGAAATATTCCTTGTGATGTCCTATTTACTAATTATTCCTAAAGTAGGTGCATTAATTTATTCATAAAACAAGAAATACTAAAGTGACACAACATCATTTAAATATCCTCTCATTTTATCCATTATCATTAAAAGACCTTATTTCAATTATTTTTTTTTTTACACTACGCATTTTGTTTCACAACATAGTAACTATTTATAACAAAGTACACATGGCTAAACAAACTTTGATACGAATTGACTGCATACTGGCCCAACCTTTATTAGACTACTAGATAGCAACTTCGAAATATAAAATGGATGCAATCTTAGTTTACTCCTCTTGAAATAAAATTTAATGTAAAAAAGAAAAAAAAGTGAGCCTACATACTCAATAAGTAAATTGCATAACAATACTTCAATCTCAAATAACATAACAACATTTAAATATAAATAACACATAATCATATCCATGCATGAAATAAAGAGTTTTTTTCTCTTAAATGGAACACAGGCTATCAAATGTTATCATCACACAAGCTGTCATATATTGTTGCCATATAGGTTCTAGATGTCACTACCACAAAGGCTTTCATATTTGGTTGCCACATAAGCCATAAATACTATTACCACACAGGCTATCTAATGTTATTGCCACACAGACTATTCTAGATTATTGACACACAGGCTATATATATCATTGCCACACAAGCTGTCGAGTGTTATTTCCACATAGGTTGTTATATATTATTGCCACATAAGTTACATATATCATTGCCACACATGCTCTCGAATGTTACCGCCACACAGGCTAATATATATTATTGCCACACAGGCTATAGATATCATTGCCACACAGACTATCGAATGTTATTATCACACAGGCTATAAATATCATTGCCACATAGACTTCGAATAGTGTTACTTGCCAACAACATCAAGTGTTAGTCTTTCAATAAATCAACTATAAATCCAACAAAATTTCAACAATATAATGCCTAATAACAACACCCATGACTTTGGTAGCTCATATCACCACATACTCTCATTCTCAAGTCATAATTTATCAATGTCTCTTGAAAATAAATAAATTAAGAGTATAACAATATTTTTATCAATGTATTCCTTAATATCATTACATTAAACAACATTTCATTCCATTAACTATATGTTCAAGGCATTTAACTAATCACACATATAGTAGCATTAGTTATTTACTTACCACCTCCTTCAAACTTATTAAGTTGTGGATGGTGCCAACTTATTCCTACTATTATCCTCAATGCCTCGAAGACCTATTTCAATACACCAAATCAATCCATGATGATAAAATAAGATTTTCATCTTGTATAGAAATATGCTCTAGTAAAATATCTTGAACTTGATAGGTTATTTCTATAATTACATTTAACCGATAAATCCAAATGATTGATTCTTTTTTTTCAATGGAACTAGACATATATGGGTACACCATATCCAAAATTCAGTCCAAAATATACATTACATAATCTATGGTCAATTTTATGAATTTGCCCTATTTTAATGTCATCTTAGCCTGAGTAGGTCTTACATTATTAGATATATCTCAAATCTTATAGATCCAATCCCAAAAATGATTTACCAAAAGTTAGAGAACACCAAAAGGAACAATTTTTGTGTTTTACTCATTGCCTAATTTAGTCTATAAGGTCACTAAAACAAATGACCAATCTCAGGGTGAGCAAGTTTTCCATATGTTGACAATCAGTCATAATGAAAGGGAAATATCTCAAAAACCATGTTAAATGTGGCAAACATATTTTACAAGAATATGGATAATACATAAATATACAACTTTGAAGTTCTACACATCACCAAATTTTGAATCTATGGCCATTTAATTCTTGGAAAATAGAATTAAAAGACTGACGAGGTTTCAGCCGGGTACAGGGTTAGTCAGCCATGAGCCATATCTCTTTTCACACAATACATCAATCAAAATTGCTTTACAGGTATTTATAGTGCATATAACACTACAAATTTCATGTTTTACACTTTGACAAAATCAAAACTAAAGGCCATCAAAATATAAGAAAATACAAAGACTTAGGTGATTTCGGTTGGTTGTGAACCAACCCGAATTAAGGAACCATAACTCGTCACCCAAATCGAGAAAAACTGTTTCATATGTATTTATATGAGGCATAAAACTACAATTTTCATAGTCTGAAATTTCCCTAATTCCTATTATAGGGTTATGAAATTATGGGTAGAAAATTATGTTCCAATAATAAAACCAACACAATCAGCTCTTGTTCTTTTGAATTTCAACTTCCATCCAAGAGTTCTACCTCAAATACTCCATACCAAAAAACCTTAAGATTTGTTTTTAGGCAACTCGCTATTCTCCCTTTCCTTCTTCTTTTTGTTTTTCTTCATCCTTTCTTCCTTCCTTTCTTTCTTCCATAGCTCTCTCTTTCTTCTATTGTACCTCATGTCTAAGCTCTGTATTCTGATCCTAAAGGGTAAAAAATTCCACTTGTAAACCTATTGTAACAAGACAAAATCATGGTATTGCATTTCTATTGGTTGAAAGTTCACTTTTCCTCTTTTAGTCCATCTTCTTCACTCGTTAAGCACCTCCATCCATCTCCTAATCCCTATATGCTCGTTATACTTTTAAATAAGCTTTATAACACCATTATTTATAATATTATAACATGCATACAACATAAGATAATTTTTTATGCTACTATACAAACATTACATATACATTCAAGTGCCCCAAATGCAATAGTACAAGTGTCATTGTCGTGCTTATCTAATTTACGTGTCTAAACAATCATTTATCCAATGCATATATTCAAATATAATGTAATTAAAATGCATGTGATTTGGGTTGAGGATGTTACAATTATCCCCCTCTTATAGAAATTTTGTCCTTGAAATTTTACTTACTATAACTTTAGAATAGATAGGGATATTATCGTCTCATGTGTTCCTCTACATCCCAAGTGACCTCCTTAGGTGAGTGATGGCTCCATCTCACTTTAACCATGAGTATCACTCAATTCCTTAATTGTTTTAGTTGTTGATCAAGAATTTCAACTGGTCGTTCATGATAAGTCATATCATCAGACAATTCAATCTCTAGCTCTGATAATACATGGCTAGAATCATATTGATACCTTCAAAGCATAGAAACATGGAACACATCATACATCTTATATAATTTTACTAGTAATGCCAATCGATATACCAAAGGCCCAATTCTCTCTATGATCTCATATCGCCTAATATACCTTGGACTCAACTTTCCCTGTTTGCCAACCTTAATAATGCCTTTCCATGTTGAAACTTTAAAAAATACTTTATCTCTAACTTGATATTCCATTTCTTGTCTATATTTATCAATATACCATTTTTGCCTATCTTAAGCAGTTTGCAAACATCTTCTAACTACGTGGATTTTGGTCATTGTATCTTGTACCATATCGGGACCCTCTAACTATCTCATCCCTTCAATATCCGAACAAATTGGGCTTTTACATTTCCTGTCATATAAAGCTTCATATGATGCCATACCAATATTGGAGTGATAGCTATTATTATATATGAATTCAATTAATGGCAAATGGTCATCCCAATTGCCTTTGAATTCCAACACATAAGCTCGCATCATATCCTCTACTGTGTGAATAGTCCCCTTTGATTGACCATCAATATATGGGTTAAAAGCAGTGCTAAAATTCAAACGAGTACCTAAGGCTGTTTGTAAGCTATTCCAAACATGAGAAGTGAATTGAGGATCTCTATCTGACATAATAAAAATATAAATGCCATGTAATCTCACAATCTCAAGAACATATATTTTAGCCAGTTTATGAAATGAATTTGTTTGTCATATAGGCAAGAAGTGTGTAGATTTTATGAGTCTATCTATAATAACCTAAACAGTATTATGCCTTTTCTGTGTCGAAGGCAAACCAATAACAAAATCCATTGAAATTTTCTCCCACTTCCATACAGGAATAGAGAAAGGATGCAACTTACCAGTCGATGTTTAAAGTTTTGCCTTGATCTATTGGCAGGTTAAACATATTGATACAAACTCAACTATTTCTTTCTTCATCATTGACCACAAAAAATGTGACTGCAGGTTTCTATACATTTTTGTACTTCCAGAGTGCATAGTATATGGTGCATTGTGTGCCTCTTCCATAATCTCTAATTTCAAACCATCAACATTTGGCGCACAGACTCGACTACCCATCACTATCATCCCATCATCTCTAATAAAAAAGATTAGTCTTCTTACCTTCTTATATCTTTTGTAGCATTTTTTGCAAATATGGATCCTTTACCTGAACTTCTCTAATTTTGTCATCTATCACAGGCTTTAACTGAAGAGTAACCATTAAAGTTGTCACATTCTCAATCTCAAATTTTACATTTAAAGCATGAAAAAGTAACCAAGGATGTCAAATTATAACCAACCATACTGGCAACAACATCTAAGGCTTTTCGGCTTAAAGCATCAACAACATTAGCCTTACCTGGATGATAATCAATAATGCAATCATAGTGCTTCAATAATTCCATCCATCTTCTTTGCCTTAGTTTCAATTCTCTTTGTGTTGGAATATATTTCAAGCTTTTATGATCTATCGTTATTGGAAATGTCTCTCTATATAAGTAATACCTCCAAATTTTTAGGGCATGGATAATGGCTGCGGATAATTCAGCTTATGAGGCCTTAGCTGTCGAGAAGTTTAAGCTATCACTTTTCCATGTTGCATCAATACACAACCTACCCCCGTCCTGATGCTTTAGTGTACACCACAAATCCACCATTTATTAATGGTAATGTCAATATCGTTGTTGTAGTCAATCTCTTTTTTATTTCCTCAAAACTATAATGATATTGATCATCCCATTTAAATGCAACATTCTTCTATAATAATTTTGTCAATGGCCCAACAATAATGGAGAATCCTTCCACAATTTGTCTATAATAACTAGCAAACCTAAGAAAACTACGTACCTCTGATACATTTTTGGGTAGATCCTACTCCAAAATGGCTTTCACCTTTGCTGGATCAGGTTGAACACCATGTCTAGACATAATATGCCCTAAAAAGACCAATTGTTCCATCCAAAAGTCGCATTTATTCAATTTGGCATACAACTGTTTTTCCTTTAACATATGCAATACGATTCTCAGATGTTCCTCGTGCTCCTCATGATTTTGTGAGTATATGAGAATATCATCAATGAACACAATTATGAACTGATTAAGATATTGCTAGAAGGTATGATTCATTAATGCTATAATTGTTGTTGGTGCATTAGTTAACCCAAAAGGCATAACAAGAAACTTATAATGACCATACCTAATACAAAAAGTAGTTTTCAAAATGTCTGGCTCAGCAAACCTTAATTGCCAATACCCATATCTCAAATCAATTTTTGAAAATACAGTTGCTCCTCGAAGTTGGTCAAGCAAATCATCAATTCTCGGTAAGGGATATTTATTCTTTGTTGTTACTCGATTTAGTTTCCTATAATTAATACACAATTGCATACTCCCATCCTTTTTTCTTTATAAATAACACTAGTGCCCCCTTAAGGGGATGTACTAGGTCAAATGAAACCTTTTTCCTATAACTCTTTCAACTGTTTATTTAATTCTTATAACTCCACTACTGTCATTTGGTATGATGTAATAGATATAGGTGCCACTCCTAATAAGCTCTCAATATTAAAATGAACTTCTCTGTGTGGTGGTAAATTAGGCAAGTCATCAAGAAATACTTTAAAAAATCTCTCATTACAAAAATGTCTGCTAACCTTAGATTAGGAACACTGGTGTCCACTACACTAACTAAAAATGCATCACAACTTTTTTTTTTAATTAATTGAAATTATTGAATAATTGAGGTCAAACAAATTAGAACACTTTCGTGCTCCCCAATAATTATAACTCTTTAATTAGCCTGAATATTTGATTATAAACTCTTTAGTATGCAATCTAGAAAATCAATACCTAGAATAACATCAAATTCCTTAAAATTCATCAATATCAAATTTGTAGGTAACATGACACCACACACTGGCACTAGATAATTTCTACACACTTTGTTTCTACTTATGTCATGAACATTCTCCCCACAACTACTTGAGACTCTCCTCAAATTATACCTGTCATTAGGCAATCATGGCTTATATGGTTTAACTATCTATAAGTATAGTAAGTAGCCTTTTTAGGTCCTTAATACTCTCCAAAATGAGTTATTCCATGAGTATTACAAATTAGGGCAACACCTCTCCCCATTATGTTAATTGGTCTTTTCCTACCCTTTGAGCCTTCAAAACCACCATAGCTACCTCTACTATATATTATTAATGCTAATCTACTAGGTTGACTCTATCCTTTTATCTTTTTTATTATTAATAGCTCTTTAAAATCTTGATCCACCAGACAATGTAAAACCACCCTTTTTTGTTTCCCTATTGAGTTCTCCACTTCATCCTATATAACTTCTCTTTCTTTTTAACCTTAATTCCATTCTTCTCTTGGATCACCTCTTTAGCTCAAATAGTTACTGCTAATCGTATAGTATAATTGGTTGGTTTGACTGCTAATTGATCTTAAATTTAACCTCAGTCCCATGTCAAACTTCCAACACTTCAATTTCTCTGTAGCCACATACTTTGAGGCATATCTCGAGAGTTTTAACAAATTATACCTTATAATCTGCAATCATTATAACATTCTGCTTCAGTAAAAAAAACTCCATCTTCTTCTTATCTAAGTATACTAAAGGTGTTTACTTTTTTTGCAAACTCCTATAGAAAATCATCAAAGTCAATGTCATCGATTGAATAAAGCTACCTGGAATAGTCTCCCAAAATCCAAGGCATTCTTTTAAGGCAAAGATATTGCATACTTCAATTTTGCTCTAGGATGCATTCAAGCCTATTCAAGATTTTTTCAATTATTCTAAGCCACTCCTCAGCCTCAGCAAGATCTGTAGTGCCCTTAAAGTCAATTATTCTTTACTTCTTTAATCTATTGTAATTCGTATCTATAGCAAGTTCTACCTATGCTTTCATTGCAAATCTCTACATCATCTTAATAAACTATATGATATTTAGGTTGACACCTGTTGCTGGATTATTCCATGACATGTCAAAATTCTAAGCAACATGGTGAACATGCTCACATGCATGAACATACTCAACAGACTCATATCTAACCTCTGGGCTAGTATGAACTCTATCAGGTGCATCCATACTCCTCTAGCTAATGCATGTAAGATTAACACAACGAAAATATCATATATTTCACATTCATATTATACATGTCTGCAAAATCAATTACTCGCTTTGATGCCACTAAACTTTGATGTCTTATTTACTAATTATTCCTAAAGCAGGTGCATTAACTTATTCATAAAACAAGAAATACTAAAGTGATACAACATCATTTAAATACCTCTTATTCTATCCATTGTCATTAAAAGACCTTAATTCAATTATATTATTATTTTTACACTATGTATCTTATTTCACAACATAGTAACTATTTACAACAAAGTATACATGTCTAAACAAACTTAAATACTAATTGATTGCATACTGGCCTAACCTTTATTAGACTGCTAGATAACAACTTTAAAATGTAAACTGGATGCAATCTTAGTCTACTCTTCCTAAAAGAAAATTTAATGGAAAAAAAAAAGTGAGCTTACATACTCAGTAAGTAAATGCATAACGATACTTCAATCTCAAATAACATAACAACATTTAAATATAAATAACACATCATCATATCCACGCATGAAATAAATAGTTTTTACTCTTAAATGCAACACAGGCTATCAAATGTTATCATTACACAGGCTTTCATATATTGTTGCCATATAGGTTTTAGATGTCACCACCACTAAGGCTTTCATATTTGGTTGCCACATAGGCTATAAATATTTTTGTCATATAGGCTATAGATATCATTGCCACACAGGCTATTATAGATTATTGACACAGAGATTATAGATATCATTGCCACATAGGTTGTCGAGTGTTATTGCCATACAGGCTATCGAGTGTTATTGCCACACAGACTGTTATATATTATTGCCACATAAGCTATAGATATCATTGCCATACAGGCTCTCGAATATTACTGCCACACAGGTTGTTACATATTATTACCACACCGACTATAGATATCATTGTCACACAGGCTATCGAATGTTATTGCCATATAGGCTATTATAGATTATTGCCGCATAGGCTGTAGATATCATTGGCACACAGGCTGTTGAATAGTATTACTTGCCAACAACATCAAGTATTAGTCTTTCAACAAATCAACTATAAATCCAACAAAATTTCAACAATATAATGCCTAATAACAACACTCATAACTTTGGTAGCTCATATCACCACATACTCCCATTCTTAAGTCATAATTTATCAACGTCTCATAAAAATAAATAAATCAAGAGTATAACAATCTTTCCATCAATGTATTCCTCAATATCATCATATTAAGCAACATTTCATTCCATTCAGTATATGTTCATGGCATTTAACCAATCACACGTATAGTACCATTAACTATTTACTTACCTCCTTCTTCAAACTTATTAAGCTGTGGATGGTCCTGGCTTATTTCCACTATTATCTTCAATGCCTTGAGGACCTATTTCAATACACCAAATCAATCCATGATGATAAAATAAGATTTTCATCTTGTTATACAAATATGCTCTAGTAAAATATCTTAAACTTGATAGGTTGTTTCTAAAATTACTTTTAACTCATAATTCCAAATGACTGATTCTTTTTTTTTTTAATTAAACTAGACATATATGGGTACACCATATCCAAAATTCAGTCCAAAATATCCACTACATATTCTATGGTCAATTTTATGAATTTACCCTATTTCAATGTCATCTCAGCCTGACTAGGTCTTACATTATTATATATATCTCAAATCTTACAGATCCAATCCCAAAAGTGATTCACTAGAAGTTAGATAACGCCTAAAGGAACATTTTTCATGTTTTACTCATAGTCTAATTCAGTCTATATGGTCACTAAAACAAATGACCAATCTCTAGGCAAGCAGGTTTTTAACATGTTGACAATCAGTCATAATGAAGGGAAAATATCTCAACACCCATGTTAAATTTGGCAAACATATTTTATAAAAATGTGGAAAATACATAAATATACAACTTTCAAGTTTTACACATCACCAAATTCTGAATCTATGGCCATCTAATTCTTGGAAAATAGAATTAAAAGACTAACGAGGTTTCATCCAGGTACAGGGTCAGTCAGTCAATTAGCCATATCTCTTTTCACACAATACTTCAATCAAAACTGCTTTACAGGTATTTATAGTGGATATAACACTACAAATCTCATGTTTTACACTTTGCCAAAATCAAAACCTAAGGCCCTCAAAATATGAGAAAATAGAAAGACTTAGGTGATTTCAGTTGGTTGTGAACTAGCCCTAATGAAGGAGCCATAACTCCTAACACACACCAAATCAAGAAAAACTGTTTCATACATATTTATATGGGACATAAAGCTATAACTTTTATAGTTAGAACTTTCCCTAATTACTATTCTAGGGTTATGAAATCTTAGGTAGAAAATTCTGCTCTAACAACAAAACCAACACAATAAGCTCTTGTTCTCTTGAATTTCAACTTCCATCCAAGAGTTCTACCTCAAATACTCCATAATTCTCACTAACCATGCATGATTAACATGTCAAGAGGGGTTAATTTCATGTGAGAAGAAGATGAATTAGCTTACCTATTTTCCCAGATCCAAAAAACCTTAAGATTCGTTCTTAGGCAGCTCACTCTTCTCCCTCTCCTTCTTCTTCTTCCTTCCTTCCTTTCTTTCTTCCTTAGCTCTCTCTTTCTTCTGTTGTACCTCACATCTAAGTTTATATTCTAATCTTAAAGGGTAAAAAATTCTACCTGTAAACCTATAGTAACAAGACAAAATCATGGTGTTGCATTTTTATTGGTTGGAAGTTCACTTGTCCTCTTTTAGTCTCTCTTCTTCACTCCTTAAGCACCTCTATCCATTTCCTAATCCTTAGATGTTCCTTATACTTTTAAATAACCTATATAAAACCATTATTTATGATGCTATAATATTCACACAACATAAGATAACTTTTCATGCAATTATAGAAACATTACATATACATTCAAGTGTCCCAAATGCAATGGTGCAAATGTCATTGTCGTGCTTATCTAATTCACATGTCTAAACAATCATTTATCCAATGCATATATTCAAATATAATGTAATTAAAATGCATATGATTTAGGTTAAGGATGTTGCATTCCCTCTTCAAAAGGAAAAGATGAAGGCTTATAAAGAAATCACTTTTTTGCTTTAAAAAGGCACACAACCATGCACTTATCGGAGTACGGTCATGCATCCTTGCAATGGCACCTAGTGAGCTTGATCCTACTGAGGCGTGCGACTATGTGACTCCTTCAACTATACCTCCTTGGTCTTTTTGAGGCGCAAGACAGTGTGCATATACCACACTACCATGCATTTTAGCTTTTCCTCCTTTATTTTGCTCTTTTCACTTTTCACCTACAAAATGTCCATTTTAAGGCATTAGGTTTATTTTTATGTCAAATTCAATAGAAATTCTTAGATCTCAGGATGAAAAAGCTATAAATGAGATAATTATTCCATGAAATACTTATTCCACTAAATAGTGCTTTAGAATACTAGTTATTAGATCTTTCTAATGGATCTTAAAGGTTACAATTATTACTAAAATTCTTGATCGCTACTTAAGTAGCACTAAAGAAGTTGGTCGTTATACCCACTATGAATCAAACTAGAGTTTTAGCTTTCTTATTTTTCTTTAGGTCGCGATCACTATCAAAGTTTGTAATTGTTGCTTTTGAGGATAGATTTCCATACTTTGAGCTTTTCGCTTTTAATCACTTCCACTTAACTTTCAATGAGATTCTAACTTAATATTTGTAAGACCAACACTTAGGATTGACATTATAGCCTTTCAATCTATATTGTCAGGATCAAATGAGAGTCTTAACTTAGGTTTGACCAACCTAGTCTAGCATCTATGTTTATAAATGATTCAAGATATATTTTAATGCCATATCCATTAATGATGATAATGATGATTTGTGAAATAATGATATTGCCTATATATGTTGATAATTCTGATGAGGGTGTAGGGATTCCATTGATACATGGCAAGCTATGTTTGGATTAGTGATGTGATATGTTGATAATATTAAATGAAATGAATGCACGTATGACAAGTTAAATGAAATGAATGCACATATGACATGGCTAGTGAGGAAACTCTTTCGTGTAACATAAAGACATTGTTAATAAGGCAACTTTCCCATACTAGATGAAATATTAACTTGACTGATGAGGAAACTCTCTCAGGGTAAGTATTAGCTTGTGGAAAGGAGAGACAGTCTTCCATAATGCCTTAAGTATGGTTTTCACATGGAATGAGGTTACCTTGATTGCTTATATGATATGCGCTCATGTGAATGAGAAAAAAGGTTTTAGTGTCTTACATTGATTACTTATTATATGTATAATATTTTGATGTATGGTGTTTTTGCTTAAAGGTTTATGTGTTTATCTGTTCACTAAGTATGGAAGGTTCACTTGAACAGGTTGACCATTACAGATTTTGTGTAAGAGGCTCAAGAAAAGGAGGCATAGGATCTCACCATGTTTTGAGTTTTCTTTGAGGATGTATATATGTATATATTGTGAACATTTATTGTATTAATACTATAGATATGTATAAATCCTAGTAAACTACACTAATTAACAGGCTTGTATCTATGTTTTGTGGGAGGATATCCCTTGTAAAAATGATGTAAATGAATTATAAAATTTATATGTAATATAGATATGATTTTTATGTATATGAAATGGATATAGGCTTTATGAATAATCCTCACCATTTACAGGTGACTTATGTAATAGAAATGAATGATTTTATGAAATGATTATACAAAATTACACTTAGTAGATGTTTAGGGGATCTTAGGCCTCCTAAGCACCTAGTGTTAACACAACTTGAAGGTGGGTCATGATACCAACTATCTTATGGCATATATTGTACCCTATCACTTTTTCTCCCTCTCTTATTGAGGACAAGATCAATGAATATTCTTAGTTTAGAGTTTAGAAGTTGTTTGTACAACCATTAGTTATATGTATTGACCCTTTATTGTTTATATAACCATTTCAGCTTGGTTAGTTACTATTCCAAAAGCTTCTTACTATTTGGTCTATTAGAACTTATCCATATAAACCACTCAAGTTGGTTGTATAGTCAACTACGTTAGTTGTGCATACAACTCTCATAATCTCTCATTAGGCTCTCTTTATTTAGGTATTTAAAGTGTAAGCATCAGATTTTGGACCTATGGATATATAGCCCGATGATGAGAGTCACTGAATGCATCTTTAGAATGTAAAATGAATTGCTAGAGAAAGAGATAAAAGCCTTAGGAAACCTTAAAGAAGCCTAAAGCCAAGCCTGTAACCATAACCCACTATCAGCTTAAGCTTATAGATTGTACAAACAATAAAGCAAGACTATGCAACCTAGTAATTAGGTTGTATAGCCTACATCTAAGGTTGTATTGTCTTCCCCTAAACCCTAACCCTTGGAATCTTCTAGAATTGGTCCCCCTTTAAACCCTATGGTGGTACAACCCTAACAAATCAATGTATATCCTTTTCTTGGCTATACAACCTATGTGCAAACCCTAATTCTAGGAGATTTATCTCCTTTCTATGATTAGATACATCCATGGTGCAACCAAAACCATTTTAAGGTTTGGTGCATTCATCCACCACCTATAAATACCCCTTTCCATTTGAAAAGAGGGAGAGGTTTGGATAATCCTAACAAAACTCTACCAAAATTCATTATCAAAGAATACTTAGCGTAAAAACCCTAAACCCTAACTCACCTTAACTCATTCCAAGGTAGAATAAGGCCTTAATCTTACACCTCTTATGCATTTCATAGCATTTTGATGGATATTAAATACATAGTGTGCCTCAAAGGCAAATGAACATAACAAAAAAAGTATCCAAAACCCTTACACCCCCCTTTTCTTATTTCCCTATTTCTTTTCCTTTTTGTTTTTGAAAACTAGAATTTAGGGGCTATAAAGCATCATTGTAGGTTGAACAACCCTAGTTTCATAGGCATAGTCCTAGAAAGCACTTCTCGTCCTATTTGGCTTCCCTCTTATTAAGGCGATCTTTCATGAGCTTTAATCACTCCAATGGCAAAATAAGATAGGCTAGATAGCTAAAGATCCCTATTTACTTCAAAAATGTAGCTGTGATGGGTTTTGAAATGGTTTTTTTTTTTTTTTATAGTTCATTCAATCTTAGTGTTCATGTTTTTTCATGTTGGTTTAATGATGATTTTTTATTTTGCTTTAATCACTTTAAGGTAGTGACCAAGAGAGCACCTATGGTTTCAAGGATCTTAAAACCTTCTCTTATGTTTATGTTTATACTTTAAGCATATGAATAGTATCTTAGCCATTTACCCCTTTTTTTATTTGCATTTAGCCCTTTTAATGGTTAGTAGTGCTTATGGATGCTTACCTCTTTATGAGCAATGAGATGGAGGGTTCACTAAACCTAGGATCTATCTTTTGTGATGACTATTGCCTTACGCCATTAAACATCCTCCAAGTATACCTTGTATTGCATGTTCATCCCTTTGATTTTTCATGATTCATGTATTTTGATTCTATTTTGCTTAATGATTTATAATGTGGGAGTATGTTTATTATCAACTTAAATGCATACCTAAGAACCTTTTATTTTGTTTCCTTCCTTTTGTCATTTGATTACTAATTTGTGCTTCTTTTTTTTTTTTTTTTTTTTTTGCGTGGTATAGGTATTAGACCTAAGTTATGCCATGAATGATGGTCTTAATAATCATATTTGATTATCATGAATGATATTTTATGCATGTTATGTTTATATGATGAAGTGTACGATGATCCCTATACCATGATGCATGACCCCCTTCCCTTTTGAGATGATTATGCTTGAATGGATGTATGGATATGCATGATGATCCTTACACCATGATGTATGACCTTTCTCCCCTTCAGATTGATGGAATGACTTGATTGGATTGATTATGATAGAAGCATGCTTAGGATCATTAACTAGACTAATCAACAACTCAGTTAAAATATTAGAAGTGAACCAAAAAATATTAAAAGTGAACCAAAGATACATAAAGGTCAGATCATAACATCTGGGCAGTTTTAGGGTGCCTAACTTCTTCCTCAAGTTATACCTCATTTTTTAACCTAATTTCTAATAGGGTGATGACAAAATGGGCTTTCTAATTAACTTAGATTAGGTTTAGATTTTACCTTCTATAGATTCTTGTCTTGACAAAAGTCAAGTGATGACTCCATATTTCATAGGGATGATACCAACATATCGTCCCACATTATAGTCCCTTGATGATCCTTAATTTGGACTTAAAGCTTTAAACTCATACAAGGCCTAAAAGATCCCTCATTGATTCAAACCTACACCATATCTTGGGGTCATTACCAATGTACATACCTCCACCCTTTTGATCTCCCATTGAATAATCAAAGGATGAACTCATATTTAAGATTCCACTAATTCTAGCAAAATCTTGAAATGCTCACAGTGGTGACTCCCTTGGGGACTTAAAATTGACTTTGCATTCAATCTCTAATTCACTTTAATATATTAAACTTATTATTGAGTAAGTCCATTGCATTCATGTGGCCTTCACTCTTTACCATAAGCACTAGGTTATCGTTAGACAAACTAATAGTTCTCCAAACTTGAGACTTAAGTTCCATTCAAGCTTAGGGGATTATTAGGATGTTTCATCACTCATAAACCTAGTACCTTAGGTTATATCAAATGGGGGATCATGACAACCACCCTCTAAGCTTATAAAAGCCATTAATTATAACAACCCTCTCAACCATTAGGTGCGTATATAAGCCACTACTATCTTGGAATAGGGCACCCCACTTGTTTGCATTTTCTTTTTAAAGGAGAGTGAATGTCCCCAAAGAACATAGTTAGGTGTCGCCAATGTAAGCGTGAACGTTACCCTGCTCCTTTTGATGTAATTATTCCCCACATGTAAATACTTATGTATTCCCCTTTTCCCTACCATGTGAATACTTTATATATGCATCCCTCTCTCCCAAACGATATATTTTTCCTTCCATTTTGTGTACATGTTCTTTCAAACAACATAAATAGTTATTTCTTTTAATATCTTTGTATATATGTTCTTTCAAGACTTTAACTTTTCTTGGTCTAAGTGACCCCACACATTCTTTGCATCACGATGGTATAAGAATGAGGCCCCACCTAGGATATAGCCACTAAACCTTATGTGTGGGAGGAATAAGGCTGGAAGGATCTCTTGTAAAATGATTTTTGCACAACATTTATACATGAATCAATTATCTGCTCATGCATCATATTGATAACTCTTGCTTTTCAACCATAATAGCTCCATCCAAATCCTTATGGAAGAGGAAGGGCAACTGACTTACTAGGAAGAGTAAAACACTGAGTCCAAGCTAGAAATTGACTCAATCATGGAACCAATTATACAACCTAAGGTTCTAGAAAAGATAATGGCCAATTTCAACCGCAAGATAGGGGAGAGAATTGTCAAGGTGGTGAATAATAATGTCAATGAGATTTTGAAAAATGGGGGGACCTCTACTAATAGAATTGATAAAGGGAAGGCACTACTAGAGGCACCACAAACTATGGCGATTGATGATGATCTATTTGTAATGAAAGAGTACCATGAAAGTAATCTTGTCAAGGAAGTGGAAAATACTACTGTTATTTTAGACAAACTCATGGAGTGTGAGAATAGGGACACTTGATTTGATGACTTTGCCAAACAATTGGAAAAAATACATAAGGATTTCGATGCTAAAGGTTTAGACAAAGGAATAGACATTGATGAACTACTTGCTCATAAACTCAATAGGCTACTAGCCAATTTTTACAGGCCCGAACATTCCAAATTCACGGGTATTGAAAATGCAAAGAACCATGTCTATTATTTTATTCTAATTGTGAAGGCATTAAGGGTTTCAATGAACATAATGTTAGAGCTCTTTGATTTGTCATTGGAAGGGTCTTTAAAAATATGGCATTTCAACAAATTTAAAACTATCAGAAAAGATTAAAAGGAGTTTGTAGAAGCCTTCCAGAGGCATTATGCTTGTAATTCAAATATAGAGATCATATTGTAAGACTTAGAGTCTCTAAAGCAAAAAAAACTATGAAAGCATCAATGACTACATCTGAAGATAAAACAAGATGGCTCATAAGTGACCACAATACCTATAAAGAGAGAGCAAGTTATGATGATTATTAAAGGGGTTCTATTTGGTATTAGCACTAGAATCATATAAATATTGGGCAAGAACTTCAAAGACATTTAAGAAGCAGGTTTGCAAGCTAACGATTTATAATATGAGCAAAGAAGGTAGTATGGGAGAAGAAGAAGTGCCCCTTCTTAGCTTCTGGCTAAGGGGAACAAGACGATAGGGCGATCCACATAGCACATAGCGAGAAATACTACCCTGGTAGAAAAGCCCCTAAGAAGATAAAGGTTAAGAAGAAAACATATGAACTCATTATAAAGGAGAAGGAAGATGACAATCCTATTGTCAAACAGTTAAAAAAGATGCCAACCAAGATCAGTGTATGGGAGTTGCTTATTACCTTTTAGGAACATAAGAAGGATATAGTTGAGTTTTTCTTAGTCCAATTATCTCAAAGGAAGTTACTCCAATGATGGTGTCCCATTGGCAATTGATAAGGGTAAAATCACTTTCTCAGATAAGGATTTGCCATCATAAGGAAAGGATCACAACCAAGCCCTATTTATCTGAGGTGAGGTGAAGGGAAGACGCACGCCATGTATGATGGTTGACAATGGGCCTAGGATTAACATATGCCCATTAAAGTTACTCGATAAGTTTGGTTTATTTGAGAAAGATTTATAAGATTTCAATAGTGTTATTCAAGCTTATGATGATAGTAGGAGGCCAGCTTCAAGTGTGTTCAATATATCAGTAAAACTACCATAGTGGTGGCAATAGTGGAATTCACATTCGTGGACATTCTAATCACCTTCTTGCTTTTGTTGGGATGACCATGTTATCACCCTTTGGGTGGTGTGCCTTCCAATGTTCATTAGAAAATTAAGATCTTGTACAAAAGAGGGATAATGATAATTTGTGTGAGGGATAGGGAGATTATGTCAGCTTTAAGTGTGGATGTTCCACATCTTCAAGTTTAGGTTGTTAGAGTCACTGACATGTGGATTGATCCAAAAGTAATGGGAATTACGAAGAACATGAACTTTCTATCAGGAGAGGGGTTAAGGAAGAATTCCATCGTATATTAGAGTTTTTAGAAATTCCTACTCAAACTATAAGGAAGGGACTAGGATATCATAGTGAAGAGTTAGAGTTAGTAGTAAGGCACTTGCACAAATCGTTGTCAAATTTCTTTGTCAAAGAAGGAGAAGTCATCAGAGAAGTCCAGCGAAAAACCACTTAGAATTAGACGTCATTAGATAATGATATAGATGAACTTGAAAAGGCCTTTTGTTAGATAAACATTGGTGAACTAAGATATTAGAGTTATTAGGAATCATTATAAGAGGAGGACGAGGAGAAAAAAAGGAAAAATAAAAAGAAATATACTATAAGAATAGAGGATGATCAAAAATTAGGTTAGTCAGTGGTTCTATAGGGTCCTTAGTCTATATGTCCATGGAATGATAGGAAAGGGGACACCAATGATCAAACAAAATAGTATTTGTTGGATCAGAAGTTCTGGGCCACTAGGGAATATTATATAAAGGATGGGTCTAACTTGATAAAGCAAAATGCACCATTCGTGGATCCAAAATAGGAGTATACTGGGTCATGCAAATTCATTGAAATTGCTTATATGGGGATAAAATTAAAGGATATTGAGGATATGATTATAAACTCCATTAAGGAAGTAGGTGACGACAAAGTATAGGGTTATGTGATAGGGACTAAGCCAACTATGGCAAAAAGTGAAATGCTATGGATAGATTTCTTGAAGATTGAGCTAACAATGATCAGATGAAACAAAGTTTTGAGAGTATTGCCAAAGCTGTCATAGGTACCAAAGATGGATCAAAGAATAGGAATGGAACAGATGCTAGACAGGATAACAGTATAAGCATTTTAGTTGGTAGGAAGGAAAATGAGAAGAAAGCGCAGGTAGAGGGGGCACTCATTGTTACACTAGAGGGAGCTATCTTTCTATATTCTACCGATGTTCTTGTTTCTAGTCTCTTTGAAGACGATGATCTTTTTTTTTTTCCCTAAGTTTAAGGTAATGAATGATGAGCTTGCTTACTTGTATGATGTGTTTCCTAATGGTAGTGTGCATAGCATGTATCATTTTATGAGCATATTTAACATTAATTGTATGCATACCACTATATTTAACCTCAGCACACAGGGAAATCCATAAAATCTCACTCATTGCTAGTGATGTCATGATAGAGGAGAGAAGAAGGTTTGAATAACTGCTTAAGAAATATCAAAGGGTTTTCACTTATACATATGAAGACATGCCACGGGTTGATAGGAAACTTGTAGAACACATAATTTTAACCTACTCACACATGAAACAAGTAAAGCACAAGCTCTAAATGACGAGACCTGAGTCGACCCAATTGATTAAGGAAGAAGTAGCAAAACAATTAAATGCCAAGTTTCTAGAAGTAGCAAATTACCCTAAATAGCTAGCCAATATAGTGTCAATACCAGTATGGTAGAGTGAGGATGTGTATTGACTACAAGGATCTAAACAAGGCATGCCTAAAGGACAATTTTCCTTTACCACACATAGACATGCTAGTTGATAATCTCGTAACTTATGTCATGTATTCCTTCATGGATGGGTTCTCTATGTATAATTAAATTCTCATGGCTATCACAGATAATATGAAAATGACTCATATCACAAAATGGGGGACGTGTTATAATAAAGTGATGTCATTTGGGTTAAAGAATATGGAAGTGACATACTAGTGAATGACAAATGTCCTATTACATGACATGATCCATAAAGAGGTGGAAGTATATATAAATGACCTGAGGGTGAAGTCAAGAGCAAGGGAAGAGCACCTTAAAGCTTTGGAGAAATTTTTGAAAATAGTTGACGATTATAACATGAGGTTGAATTCTAAGAAGTGCATGTTTGAGGTTATATCCAGTAAGTTATTAGGGCATATGGTTAGTGAAAAAGGACTCAAAATGGACCCAGACACAGTAAAGGCAATTTAGGATATGCTTGCATCTAAAATAGAGAAGGAGATCTAAGGTTTTGTAAGTCGCTTGTAGTACATTGGTCGGTTCATAGCGAGACTAACTCCTATTTGTGAGCTAATCTTCAAACTATTAAGGAAGGACCAGTTGTTGAAGTATAATGAATAGTGTCATGAGGCCTCTGAGAAAATAAAAGAATATCTGACTAAACCATTAATATTGAAGCCATCAAAGCCCAAAAAACCATTGATCTTGTATTTGACAATAGAAGATAGTTGTATTAGTGCAATGTTAGCTCAAAAAAATGGATTAAGGAGCAAACATTTAGTGTACTATCTTAGTAAGAAGTTAGTATCCTATGAATTGAAGAATAACAAGGAGGAGAAGACTTGTCTAGCATTGGTTTGGGCAATAAAGAAATTGAGGCATTATTTTTAGTCATGCTATGTGGAAGTGGTTTGAAAGCTTGATGCTATAGTTAAGTACCTACATAAGGCCTCATCCTTGACAAGAAGGCTGGCAAAATGGTTAATCTTATTGACTGAGTTTGACATCAAGTATGTGACAAAAGGTGATCAAAGGGTCGACAGTCTCAGAGTATTTGGCATAATAACCTCTCAAAAAAGGAAAATTTGAATTGCCCCATTTCTCAAATGAAGGAATAGAGGCGACCTCGAGGATGGAGAGTATACTTTATCAGGGCTGTAAACAATAAAGGTGTAAGTTTAGGGGTAATTTTAATTTCACCAGAAGCGGAGCTTCTGCCTCTAGTTAAGAAGCTAGACTACAAAGTTACTAATAACTTGGCTGAGTATGAGGCATGCGCACTCGATCTTGAGCTCTTAAAGCAAAAAAAGGTAAAGATAGTAAAGGCATTTTGGGACTCATTGTTAGTCATTTCACATACAACGAGCAAATGGGAATTGAAGGAAGAATGTTTAGGACAATATCTAGAGCATATAAAGGGATTGGTATAAAATTTTCAAAGAGTCACATTTGGCCATATGCCTAGAGAAGAGAATGTAATGGCCGACGCCTTAACCATTCTAGTCTCAATTTGGGATGGCTCGAAGGCAATGCCCTTGAAACTGGTGATCACACTTCAATTCATTGCGCCATGTCATATAGGTAAAAGGGTGATGCAAGTATCAATGAAGAACGGTCATTGTTATTTTGATACACAAAGCTATTTAGAGAATGCCAAATACCCCAAATGGCTAAGAAGAACGATAAGTATGTCATCTAAAGGTTGTCTTCACAGTTTATAATTTATGATGGGGTAATGTATAAGAGAATGCCTGATGGAATTCATTTATAATGCATGGCAGAAGAAGAGACTAATAGGATTATGGAATAAGTGCATGCAAGGGTTTATGGTCTCCATATGAATGGGAAATTGTTGGCAAAGAAAATTTTGAGGATGGGATAATATTAGACATTTATGGAACGTGAATGTATTCAAATGGTCCAAAACTATCATGAATGCCAAGTCCATGACAATCTCAGTCATTTACCACCAACTGAGTTACAGAACTTGACCTCACCTTAGCCATTTGCAGCAGGGGCAATAACGTGATCAAAGAGATTATACCAACTTTTATAAGAAGGCATAGGTATATTACAGTACTATTGGGTTACTTTTTGAAATGGGTAGAGGCTAAAGCCTTCAGTTGGCTAGGGGCAAAGTAGATGGCACGGTTTATTAAGAAAAGCCTCATCCACCATTACAATGTACCAAACCATGTTGTCATGGATAATGGTGTCCATTTCTAGATATAGGTCAAAGTCATGTTAGGAAAATACAACATAATCCATTATAAGTCATCACCTTTTAGGCCATAAGCCAATAGAGCAGTGGAAGCAACAAATAAGAATGTTATCAAACTATGGTAAGAACATCGATCGGGATGATGTTGTACTCCTTGGTACATGAGATAGAGGCAGTATTTCCAATTGTGATAGAAGTGAGGACTTTATGGGTATTGGTTGAATTTAGTATTCCTAAGTGCCAATGGATGAAAAACATACTAGAACAATTAGTTTTGTTGGATAATAAGAGGTTGAATGCCTTGGACCACATCCAATTACATCAGGTAGCCCACACATTCATTAAAAAAATCAAGCCAAGCCTGATAAAGGTTGGTGATTTGGTGTTGAAGTCAGTCTGACCATAAACTTAGGATCCTCAAGGAAAGTTTAGGTAAAATTACCGAGGCCCTTATGTGGTCAAACGTGTATACGAAGGTGGCATGGTGAAACTAAAAGATATAGATGGGAATGAATTCACTAAGCTAGTGAACTTAGACCGATTGAAGAAGCATTTTGCATGAGGTGTGAGAAAAGTAAAATGGCCATTAAGTCAAAAACCTAAAAGGGTGGCTTAGGTAAAAGTTATAGAATAAAGATAATAAGAGAAAAAAATGAGCTCACTAAGTCGAAAACCTAAAAGAGAGACTTAGGCAAAAGTTAAGGCATAAAAGAAATATAAAATAAATGTAAGTAAAAGTTGAGAGAGTGTGATTGATCACTAGAGAACCATTAACAATATAGCTAGGTGACAATAGAGAATATAAGGATTAATGAGTGAAGGATTAGCAAGACAGAGACACTGAGCAAGAAAACTAGATGATCTAATGTGCCAACATTGAAAGCAAAAATTATGCACTTAATTAACATATAATGTGTAAAATTTAAGTGATTTGTGTCAACTATAATATTAGATGGAAATACATTTACATAGTTAAAGTGAATTATTCATACATGCTTTTGAATTAAAAGTAAATATAAAACAATCTTTTTTGTGAATAAATCATTGTCTACTATTTTCTAATGTGATGCCTATAGCTCTAGAGGTCATGCAACCATTCCATGTAGTCTGCATCATAGTCAGGTTAAAAGTCTTGACCGGTATATAAGTCATAGATATGGTTGTTAGTCCATATAGCCTCAACTCTATCCAAGAAGCACTAGATAATGGACCCTGTACAAATGAAAGGATGAACTGTACCTTGAATTGGGGAGAGCTAAAATAGCAATGCATGCGAGTTGGATCATAAAATGTGCTTGATGCTAAGGTAAGAAGAATGACACAATCCTAATAAGTCCTTAGGGTAACACGTGATAGATTATACCATAAGCAATTACAATGGATGTTAGTGATAATAATATGGAACATCCACTTAGCACACTTGGTCATAATAGTAGTGGGCCTCATCAGGAGACGGTTTGAATGATGTTGTAAGTAGTAGAGCCTTGCATCCACAATTGAGGAAACTAGTAGTCCTAACCTATTTTGTATCCACATTTGAAAAAAGAAAAAAGAGAAGAAAAAAAGAAAGAAAAATAAAATATAAAAGAAAAAAAGAAAGAAAAATAAAATATTCTTGCTAGGTTTAAAACTCGAAAGGGTGACCTAAGAAAAAATGAGCAGTCTATTAAATTGAAAACCCATGAGGGTGGTCTAAACAAAATTTAAGGTAATTAAAAAAAAAAGGCTAAGCAAGAACCATAATAAATATATTGCAAAAGGAACTCTTACCTGAAGCAATAATAGGCTCTCTGTAAAAGAATTACTAACACCAAGAGCTACCCAATTGAGTCCCATGATGGTCTTGCCAAAGATGATCAGTATAGGGGTCCCTTCTGATTTAACTCCCTCTAAGAGTGGTAAAATTTGTAGATCTATCTTTCCATCCTCTGTAGCAAATACTCACCCATAAGATGGTTGCTATAATAAAAGACTAAGCCACCCAAGCATGGCCTCTAGAAGGAAAGAGACTGATAAAATGAGCCATAAGGATTTTTTTCGTCACCTAAAGTGTATCTAGGTTCCACCTCATATCGAATGTCAAATAACTCTACCATCTTCCAAACATGTGGGTAATCCAATTGAGGCACCGCAATTCAATCTACAACTGTGACGCAGTAATCGAGAATGACACCAAACTCCTTTAATGGGGGACAAATCTCCATATCTTTGAAGTGAAAGGTATGGGTAGTGCAGTCTTATAAATCACAAATTGCCCATCGGAAGTATGTGTCAAGACGAATAGAAGAAAGGTAGCAATAAAATAAAAGACTCGTCCACGGTAAGTTGAGCTATATTTGGAATAAGAGAGACCCTATAAAACAACACAAAGGATAGGATAAGTATGACGTAAAACACACAAGACACAAATCATAAACATGCATACGTGTATTAGTTTTATTCCTATCATATGTATTTTGCTCACTAACCTACATAGAAAGCATTTGCAAAATCACAACCCTCTTAAAGGCAGTGATTATAGACCATCGCCTCAGCCTGGATGCAAGGAATTTGCAAAAAGTGAAAAAGAAAACATCTTTAGGGATAAAGCTTGTATCATAGTCAATGTACAATGAAGTAAGGAAAAAAACACTTATATTGGTATTCTCAATCGACTCGAACATGCAGACAAATTGGGTAATTAATAGCAACATCATGGAGCCCGTTAGTCCAAACTATCTAGCATGGAAGATTGATTGCTTACTACTATGAGCTTTAGACCCCCTTAGAGTCGATCCACAAGCCTATTTGCTGCCCTTCACAATAGCAGCACCAAATGCAAAAGTGTTGTACTTGTATCCCTTACCCCGAGAGCACCGATCAAGATAACGATATAAGTACACTAGTGCCATGGATCTCCAATCAAAACAATGAAGTAAGCCTAAAACCTTCAACATTAGCACCAAGCAGAACTGGACATCATCAGAGGCATTATAGAATAACACATATAACAAAGCATACAAAAAAAAAAGTAATGCACATATTGGTCGATTGACTGATTAAAGCTATCGTCAGTAACCCTGGGTACGTCAACCCCAATATTAGACCTTGTCTCAGCCCTACTCATTTTGAGTAGGGCACCACAATCGAGAACTCTCAACAAGTAGTCCTTCTGAAGTGTTGGCTCATGCACACCTTAATTTATGAGCAAAGCGAAAACTGTGAAGTGTAGCCTAGTTAAGAAGGCAAAGTCCCTAGGCATGATTGTCACCACACTAGTCGGGGGTAGGTGGAAGCTATAAGTCATATCCATCCACTACTCCAGGGATGCGTGTGTCATCACCAAATTGATCTTTGGCACCTCCTCTGATAGCATCTATAGGAAAGTCCAAACTTCGATCCTTTCTAGATGAGCCATGACCTAGGGATGTAAAGTGAAAACCCCCTCCCTAGTAGGATTTATAAGCCCACCTCCCTTTTGGAAGGTGTCAGTCCTTTGTAAGAGAAATAAACTAGCATCCATGGACAAAGGCCCACGAGACTGGCGAATTTGGAAAATGGATAATCATTTATAATTTTACTCAAATTAATCTCGATTTTTTCATAAATTAATCTCGATTTTTTCGTTGCACAAGTCATGGAATGAAGTATAAGTGCACACAAATCAAGGCAACCAACCAGACTAATAAATTAAAAAAAATATAATTTCATTAAAGATAAATGATGAGTGCCTTAAAAATTATCTCTAAATATTTTACAAGCTGACCTAATGTTTACAGGCAAAAAGGAAATTCCAGGTAGCATATAAAACTTATGGTGACAAGGCAAAAATAAAAGGAAAAGAACATGAATCGCTCCCAAGGTGGCTTCTGCATGGTGATGGTAGACGTTATAGATCGTCGATGTGTTGCCAGTCAAAGGAAAGCCAAACGGGATCATCTCCACTAGTATCACAACTGCTCTAAAGCATCCAATGTCATGATGTCCTTATCAAGGAACTCCTTTCAGACATTAGACGTCTTATCATCATAGTACTTAGCCATTATAAACTCATGAAAAGCAAAGGGAAAGCCTAGAGCTAAGTATGAAGTTTTAAAAGAGAAAAAGGAAGAGAGAGAAGATAAGCAGTACAAATATGGTGGGTCGCTTTCAATGGGGTATATATAGTGGACTAGGTCTATACTAGACTGTACATACCCCTTAGGGCATGGAGGCCCAGTTTAGGCTTAGTGAGCCCATCTTTCTCTGTAGACTCTTAAGCTCTAATTCCTTTTAATGATCCAAGCCCAATTATGCTCCTTTAGCCTAATCTCCTCTCTTTTACTAAAAAAAGGTCTTAGCCAAATTTGAAAATAGCAAATTTATTAAAATGTCCCTAGCTTCCTAGGAAGGCCCAAAGTAGCTGATTTACCAAAATGTCCTTAGCTTCCTATAGAGCCCTAAAGCAGTCAATTTACTAAAATGTCCCTACCTTCCTAAAAAGCCCCAAAGTGGCAAAATTTATCAAAATACCCTCAACTTCCTAGAGAGCCCTCAAGTAGCCAATTTTACCTAAATACCTTTAACTTCCTAAAAATCCTATAGCACCAATTTAATAATTCATATCATAGAATAAATTACTAAAATGTCCTTCACCCATATTAAGTTCAATAATGGACATATTAACCCTCCAGTTTGTTAGCCAAATTACTATATCGTTCTTAGACATTCCTTAGAGTTAAGGAATAAGACAAATTACCAATGCCTTCATTGTTTTCATAGCACCCAGATGGCACTCGAAGCTTCATGATTCAAAATAAAATTATCAAAATGTCCTTCATTGACAAACTGGACCTCCATTAGGGCTTTAAAAATACTTTTAAGAAGGATTCACTTATTTCAAAAAAAATATCATAATCCGTAGAAGTAATTCATTCCTATAGCATAAAGACACTAGCCCATTGCCATGAGACGAGAATAAACTAGGACAATTAGAATGACTATAAAGATGTAATTTAGTTTTGGAAGTGCTAGAAAAGCTCGAATGATGCAAGAACCATTCAGAGGGCACCTTTAAGCTAGAACCATCAGTCAGAAGAATTAAAGCACCCATAGAGAGAAGATTCAAGAACACTAGTGACTGCAAAGAAGCTAACTTCTAAACATAAAATATGGTACTTGCTATATAGTTGTCAAATCCAGTTTAGCATCTATTATAAAGCCACTAAAGCACATAAGAAATTTACTACATGCTAGAAAGCCACTAAAGCGTATAAAAAATTTAGTGCTTATTAGAAAGTTGCTAAAGCATACAAAATATTGGTACCTACTAAATAGCTATCAAAATCACTTCATGCTTGCTAAAAAGTCACTTAAGAAAAAGAAATCCAATGCCTACTAGAAAGCTGTTGAAGCATACAATGCACTATTTTCTGCTAGATAATTGTCAAAATCACTTCAATGCCTTCTAGAAACCCGTTGAAGCATACAAGAAACCTAATACTTATTATAAAGTTGTTGAAACATGTAAGGACACCTGATACTAGAACAAGCTTTAGTATATGCTCAAGGAGCTATTAAAGCCTTGTATACTTTAGTATTCTTATTAATTTTTACATTTCTTACTTTGCTTTGTTAAGAGTTGTTTAAATAGTCATTTCTTAAATGTTATTTTTCAAGCCCCAAAAAAGTAGGGGCAAATTGTAAGTATCATATTTTAGACCTCTAGATGCAAAGCTCGATAATGAGAATCATTGAATGCATCCTCATAATGCAAAAAAGTTCCCAAAGAAAGAGATAAAAGCCTTAAGAAACCTTTGAGATGCTCAAAGCCAAGCCCATAATCACAACCTAAATTATCAGCATGAGCATATGGGTTGTACAATGCATAAAGAGGGGTTGTATAACCTAGTAATTGGGGTTGTACAACCTACATCTAGGCTATTATAGCCCTCCTCTAAGCCCTAACCTTTGGAATCTTCTAGAACTAGTCCTTCCTTAAACACTAAGATTGCACAACCCTAATAAATGGATGCATAACCCTTTTCTGGTTGTATAACCTACTTGCAAACCATAATTACATAAGATTCATCTCACTCTTTATGATTGGATACATCTATGGTGCAATCAGAACCATTTTAAGGTTTGATGCACTTATCCATCGCCAATAAATATCCTTTCTAATTGAAGGGAGGGAGAGGCTTGGACAACCCTAACAAAACTCTGCTAAAAATTCATTTTTGAAGTATACTTATTATAGAAACCCTAAATCCTAACTCATTCCAAGGTAGAATAAGGTCTTAATCTTGCACCTTTTGTGCATTCCTTAGCATTTTGGAGGATATTGAATACATGGTGTGCATTTGAGAGCAAAGGAACATCAAAGAAAACATTAAGAACCCTTACCCCTCTTCTTCTTTCCTTTTTTTTTTCCTTTCAATTTTTAAAAACCCAAAGTTTGGGGGTTATATGACCTTAATATAGGTTGTACAACCTGCTATTCTAGGTTGTACAACCCTAGGTTCTTAGGAATAATTTTATAAAGCCCTTCTCTTCCCATTTAGGTTTTCTTTTATTAAAGCGATCTTTCATGGTCTTTTATCACTCAAATGGTAGAATAGGATAAGGCTAATAGACAAGGAACCCAGTTCATTTTATAAATAGAGTTTTGATGGGTTTTGAAATGATTTTTATGGTTCATTCAATCTTAGTGCTCATGTTCTTTCATGTTGGTTTAATGATGATTTCAATTTTATTTTAATCACTTTAAGGCAATGACCAAGTGAGGAACCTATGGTTATGAGGATCTTAAGAGCTTCTCTTATGTTTGTATATAAAGTTAAAGCATATGAATAGTATCTCAGCCACTTACCCTTTTTTTATTTGCATTCTAACCCTTTAGATGGTTAGTAGTGACTATTGATGCTTAGCTCTTTATGAGCAATGAGAGGAAGGGTTCATCAATCTTAAGATCTTTATGTTATGATTAATATTGCCTTAAGCCATTCGACATCCTTCAAGTATGCCTTGCATTACATGTTCATCCTTTTGATTATTCATAATTCATGCATTTCAATTATATTTTGCTTATTGATTTATGATGCAGGAGTATGTTTATTATGGGCTTAGATGCATATCTACACACTTTTACATGGGGAACATGCTTCATTCATTTATTTTGTTTCCTTCCTTTTATCATTTGATTGCTAACTTGCCTTTTTTTTAGGTGTGATGTAGGTATTTGACCTAGGTTAGGCCATGAACAATGGTCTCAATGATCATCTTTGATTATCATGAATGATGTTATGTGCATGTTATGTTTAGATGGTGAGGTGTATGATGATCCCTATACCATGATGCCTAATCCCCTTCTCTTTTAATATGATTATGCATAAATGGATGTATGGATATGTATGATAATCCCTATACCATAATGTATGACCATTCCCCCATTCAGATTGATGAAATGACTTGATTGGCTTGATTGTGCTAGAAACATGCTTACAACTATTATCAAACTAATCAACAACTTGGCTAAAATATTAATAGTTAACCAAGAATGCCTGAAGGTTGGATCCCAACATCTTGGCAATTTGAGGGTGCTTAAACTCTTTCCCAAGCCATATCCAATTTTTAAACCCAATCTCTTATAGGGATGAAGATGAAATGGGTTTTTAATTAACTTAAATTAGGTTTAGATTTTGCCTTCTTTAGATTCTTATCCCGACCAAAGTCTGGTGACGACTTTACATTTCCTAATGGTGGAACCAATGCATCATCCCACATTTTAGCCCCCCGATGACCCTCAATTTAAACTTAAGGCTTTGAACTTATGCATGGCCTAAAGGATCCCCTATCGGTCCAAATCCGCACCATATCTTAAGGTCATTTCCAATGTAAAGTCTTATCGATCCACCTGTTAATCGATAAAAGGATAGAGTGGCAAGCAAGATTCCACTACTTTGAGCAAAATTATTTCTTTTAAACTTTTGCTTCTTCTTAGGCATCATTTTTTCCACCATTTTAGGGATGAATTCAATAAGTTTCTCATCATTATACCAAAAATACAAAATATGGTGTTGACCCTTATCATTGTAGAGAGTAAAGGAGTAAGACAAGGTACTATATGTGCCATAAAAGCATTCCCTTTCCTCTTTATGAATACCCTAACTCTCAATTGGTAGAGAATACTAATATTGCCTTAGCAAATTGCTAAATATTCAAGCCCTAACCACATTACTCAATCATAAAACATAAGTGCCACCAATATACAAGTAAGGTTAAAGGTAAACTACTAAGCATAAGCCTTTTTTACATTAGAAAATTTATTTTTTAGAGGGGGATAAAACCATTTGAGGTGCCTTTAGAGGTCATAAGCTAACCTTCAAGCCATTCTAGGCCTCTTTTATCCCTTTTTTATGATTTTCTACCAATAGCAAATTAGGTGTCTATACAAACCATTGTTGTTGCCCACTTTTTATTTTTGGTTTCTTCTTCATATGAAAAGCTAGGAAATATAAATAATAAGGTAGGTTTTTAACAATTAAGGATTTCTATTTCTATATTTAGCTATAGTTATGTTTAAAAGTCATTATATATGGTATTTCTTATCCTTTCTTATGGCTAAGCTTGCACCTCTTTTAAATTTTTTATATTGATTATGAAAGGAAGGTGATAAGGAGAGGTTGTAAAACCTATGATCCATTGATTCTCTATATATTTTTTCCATTTAGATGTATATTTCATCTCATTACCATCATACACACACACACACTTTTTTAAGAGGCGTCTCTTGGCTTTTTTAAAGGGTAAAAGTGTATTTCTTTCTTAAACCCTTTGTGCTTGATTATGGAAGGAAGAAGACTTATGAACCCTTGATTTTGCACTATATTCTTTCTATTTTGATATATTTTTCATCATATTACTACTTTACACACACACACACATATGTAGATGCATGCATGCACACATATACTCATACATACACACTTTTTCTTTCTCTCTTTTATGGCTCTATTTGTATTATGAATGCATTACTATTATTTTAAATGAGCTTTTAAAGAATCTTTGCATTAAAGGCAACATATTCACATGCATATACCATATACTTTCGCTGCATATACCATATACTTTTATTGCATATATGATGGGCATCTTCTAATAATGACATAAAAATCACACTTACAAGATAAAAGGGTAAGGTCTTTTCATTTGAAGTTGTTATAGGAACCTTTTTTTATAACTTCTATCACTAACTTATATATATTCATTATAGGTTTGGAGACTTAAAACTTGCATATTATGGTTTTGGCTAAGGAATTTATAAACCCTTTACAAAATTAGGTATCCCTTATCCTCGTGGTTAATGTGTGCACTTGCCATTTGATATGGCTAAATGAATAAGTGTTAGATGAATAATTATGGTTGCTTTAGTATAGAATAAATAATTAATAAAGATCAAATTTATAAATGTGAACTGTAGATTCTCGAAGACTATATCCTTAAATTAAGGTGATTTAGGGATGCCTAACGCATTTCCCAAATTGCACATAATTCCTTTAATGAGATGAAGATTGCTTAGGGCTTTTAATAAATGAATTTTGACTAGAATCCATCCTCACTAAAAATTTTGTCTTCACTAAACTTAAGTGGCAAATTCAATCGATCATTTGGATTATTACCAAAGTATTACCCTTTGAGGTTCGTTACTGACAACTTGACTAACCATATAGACTCTATAAATAAATAAATCTATCCTCATATTCCTATTGATCCCTTTGTGATCCATTATGTAGGATTGCACCAATGTATGGGTCTATCTCCTCTCAATCTCCCTAATAGTCAATAAAAGGTCCAAGAGTCATGAGAAAAATTTTACTTATTTGGGAAAAGCTTGAGGTGCTCATAGTTTACATCATGAGTCTCATTTATAATGATTTAGTAACCAACAATCCATATTGATATTAATAGACTAGTTATCCCTAACAACCCAAAAAGTGCCACTTTTAATAAAAAGTTTAGCCATGCAAATGTTACACCACATATAACTACTATTATATATAATACAAGCTTAACTAAAAAAGCAATAATAAATAGCCTCCAAGCATAAAAGAGAATAGAGGATCCATCTTGTAGAGTTTTAAAGCTTATTTAGCAAGTATGGCAATATTGAAGGCATGGATATCTTGAAAACCTAAGCCTCTTTCTCTAATTAGAAGACATATTAGGTGTTTATTGAACTAATGTACTACCCTTTCATTATATATCTGTTCCCGAAGGAAGTTAACATCAATGACTCAATTTTAGCACACACCCTTTGAGGAATAAGAAAAGAACTCATCATATGTGGGGGTGTTATTTGAATGACCATCCTAAAGAGAATAGTTTTACCTACCATAGAAAATAGCTTTATTTTCTAGCATTTAAGTTTATTCATTACCTTGTCAAATAGAATATTGAAGAATTCTTTCATTAAATGGTTATGATAGTTGAAAGTTCTAAGCATTTTCTATGATCATCTACTATCTTAAACCCCTACCCCCTCCCCTCCACCGCTTCCCCCCTAATTATATTCTAAAGTTATTTTTGTCACTTGAGGTATATTTCAATTAAATGTGAATTTAAAATTTTCTAAGTTGATTTGTTTACCTGAAGCATTTCCACACTATAGTAAAGTTTTGGAGATAATATTGTAATCATTCCTAGTAGCTTAAGCAAAAATGATGTTGTCATCTATAAACAAAATAACTAAAAGATAATATTGGCTCAAAGAGTGATTTTTATGCCTTGCAAGAAATTTTTTACTTTAGCATGCCTTATTAAAGCCAATAACCCTTTTGCATAAATAAGGAGATAATAAGGAGAGAGAGATCCCTTAACCGATACCTTTGTTAGGAACAAAACACTTGGACGGGACAACATTTAAGAAGAGAATAAGTAGTAGATAAAATGCATCCCATAATTAATTTTATAGGAAGAGTATGAAACTTCATTTTTAACATAATAACTTTTGAAATTGTCCACTTTACATAATCATATGCTCTGCTTATATCTAACTTTAGAGTTATGAATCTCGTAGAACCCATAATTTTATAGTTCATGCAATGAAATAACTCAAAGCTAATAGAGTATTATTCATGATCAAGCAACTATGGATAAAAGAATATTGAATGGGATGAATTATTTTAGCTAATAAGTTATTCAGCTCATTATAAAAGGCTTGTATATTGAAATTTGAAAGTAACATTGCATAAGCCAATAGTGTATAACTATTTGGATTAGAGTAGGCTTTTAACTTTTAGGATTAACACAATATAAGTTTTATTAAAAGGGAAATGGTTATAGGAAAGATTAGGACTACTGAGAATAATATAACAAATATCACTTCCTATAATAGCCCAAAAAGAATAAAAGAAAATAATAAACATACCATCCAAATCAGGTGCTTTTTTGGGGATCATTTGATTAAGGGAAATTATGATCTCCTCTAGTGTATAGAGAACTAAAATTTAGGTGTTCATTTTTATAGTTACTAAGGTATCAATTTATAAATGTCAGATTATGGACCTCTAGATGTAAAGCTCGATGATGAAAATCACTGGACACATTCCCAAATGTAAAGGGAAATTGCCAAAGAAAAAGAATAAAGGCCTTAGGAAAAATTGGAGAAGCCTAAAACTAAGCCTAAGACTAAAAACCCAAGACCAAAAGCTCATGTTGTTAGTTTAGCCTGCTAAGGCCATATAGTTCACACATAGACTTGTATAACCCACTATTGATTCTTAACTCTCAAAATCTCTTGGAACGAGTCTCCTATAGCCCTGACAATTGAATGTATAGCCCATTCTTAGTTGTACAACCCATGTGTAAACCTTAATTCTAGGAGATCATTTTCCTTCTTTGTAATTGGATGCATCACAATGTGATCAAAACCTTTTAGGCACTGGTGCACTCACCTAACACTTATAAATAGCCCCCCCATTTGAAGAGGGGTAAGGATTGGATAACCCTAACAAAACTCTACCAAAATCCACTCTCAAAGTGCACTTAGCACATAAACCCTAAACTCTAACTCATCACAATTCATTCTAAGGTAGAACTAGATCTTTTCTTTTAATCATTGTGCATTCCCTAAGCATTTTATATAATGTTAAACTCATGGTGTGCCTTCAAGGGAAATAAATCATCAAAGAAGGCATCCAAGACTCCCTAATCCCCCTTATCTTCTTCCTTTTCTTTTCCTTACCTATTTTCAAAACCCAGAGAATTAGGCATGCACAACCCCTCATCTAGGTTGTAGAGTGGAGTTTACCTGTAGACAATTTTTACAAATTTCATTTTCTTTTTTCTTCAGATTTTTCGTATTCTAAAGCTTTTATTTTTGGATGTTCCAATGTTCCACTAACATAATGGGATAAAAGGATTCCCATTCATCTAAAAAATATGACCTTGGTGTGATTTTGAAGTGGTTTTCACAACATTTTTTTATGTAACGCGCGATGTTATTTTGCTTTTGGTTAAGTGATGGTTTTAATTCTATTTTGATCATTCTAGATAGTGATCAAATGAGGAACTTAAGGTTTTAATGACTTTAAGAGCCCTTTTTGGGATTGTATTTGTGCTTGGAACACATAACTAGTGCCTTGGCATTGCATTTCTTCCTCATTTTTGAATTGCATACTAGCCCCCATCGTGGCAAGCCATGCACATGGATGTTATCTCTTTATAAGCTATATAAGGGAAGGATTCATCAATCCTAGGATCCTTGCATGATGATCTAGTTAAAGATCATTAAAAATTCTCTATTATGTTTTGCATTACATGTTTATGGTTTTATTTCTCTTCATGATTAATATACTTGTGTTTAAATGTTTAATGATGTCCATGTGATGTGGGGATGTGGTATTATGGACTTAGATGTATGCTTAGGTACCTTGACTTTAGAGATGTGGTAAGATGATTATTATAGACCTTATTTGCTTTCCTTTAGTTTGTTTTACTCACTTTCCTCTTGTTAGTCACTAACTTGTTCTCTTTCTCTGGGTGTAAGAGTTCTTTCTTAAGTTAGACCATGAATTTTATCTTGATTATCACCTTAAATGATTAAGGATGATTATGCTTAAATGAGTAGATGATAATGTATCATAAACTCCCCTATGCCATGTCATGTGATTGCACTTCCCCTTTAGAATGTTATGTATGGATGATGAAGTGCATGATACTTTATTTACCATTATGCATGACATGCTTCCTCTTAAAGTTCATGACTTGATTTGTTTAAGTGGATGGTGATTAGATGCATGCATAAGTCCATTGATTGGATTAACTAATAACTTAATTAGAACATTAAAAGTGAACGAAAGATGCCTGAAGGTCGGATCCAAAAATTTGGGTAGTTTAGGAGTGTCTAATCTCTTCCTCAAGTTATATCCAATTTTTGAACTCAATCTGTGATGGGGTGAAGATGAAATAGGTCTTCTCATTAACCTAACTTAGGTTTATATTTTACCTTCCCCAGACTCATGCCCTGACAAAAGCTGGGTGGCAACTCCATACTCTTAGGGATAATACTAATGTATAAATCCTGCCTTGGTCCTTCGATGACCACCGCATGGATACATGGGCTTTAAAATTCATGCAAGGCCTTAAGGATCCCCTATTGATCCAGTTAGTCTTATATTTTAGGATTATCACTAATGTGAAAACCCCTATCCTTTAGATTCCTATTGATCTATAAAAGGATGAAGTCACAAGCAAGATTCCACCAAGGCGCTTACAGTGGTGACTCCATTGGGGACCTAAACTTGACATTGTGTTCAATTTATGGTTCACTTTTAATATTATAAACTTGTTATTGAGTGGGCCCATAGCATTCATGTAGTCTTTACACTTCACCATGAGTACTAGGTTACCTTTAGATGAATTGATGATTCTCCAAACTTGAGACTTAAACTTTATTTGTGCTTAGGAGATTGTAAGGATGATTCATCACTCATGAGCCTAGTACCTTTAGGTATATCAAATGGGGATCATGACAACCAACCTTCAAGCCTATGGGAACGTCAATTATAATAAACTTCTCAATCGTTAGGCACATGTAGAAGTCACCTTCGAATAGGTCACCCCTCTTGTTTGCATTTCTTCTTTTGAGGAGAAGGTAAGTCCCAAAAGAACATGGTTAGGTATCCCTAATATAAGCATTGTTGTTACCCCACCCTTCTTGATGTAATTATCCCATACATGTAAGTACTTATGTATCCACCATGTAAATAATTTTTGTGTACATCCCACTCTCCTTGAAGGGATTTTGTTCCTTACTTGTACATATTTCTTTAAATAATGTAAAAGTTTATTCTCTTTTAATGTCATTGTGTATATATTTTTTTAAGACTTTAACTCTTCTTGGTTCTAGGAGACCTCGCTCATTCTTTATCCTATAATGGTATAAAAACGAGACCTCACCTAGGAAATAGCCCCTAGACCACGTGTGTGGGAGAAAAAAGGTTATAAAGATATTGTGTAAATTGATTTGTGCATAACATGCGTCCATGTATCGATTACCTATTCATGCATCATATTGATAACCCTTATCTCGCAGTCATCATAGCTCGATCCAAACATCCAAAACCTTATGGAAGAGAAGAGGTAATTGATTTGTTATGAAGAGTAAAACTCTGAGTCCCAACTATAAAATCAACTTGATTATGGAACTAACCATACCACTAGAGGTCTTAGAAAATATAATGGCTGACCTCAACCATAAGATTGGGTAGAGGATTGTTGAGGAAGTAAACAATCTCATCAATGAGATTTTTCAAAGAGGGGAGACCTTTACTAATAGAAATGAGAAAGTGAAAGCACCAATGGAAGCACCCCACCATATAGTGATTCATGATGATCTTTTTGGGATGAAGAAATACCTTGAAAGAAAACATACCAAGGAAGTGAGAAGTACTACTTTTGTTCCAGATAAACTCATAGAGAGTGAAAATGAGGGAGCTTGATTTGATTGTAGGACGATAGTAGGATGCCAACTTTGAGTGTGTTTAAAAACTTAGTAAAGATAGGCATGGTAGAGGTAATGGTAGAATTCAAAGTCTTGGACATTTTGATCACTTTTTCGCTTTGCTAGGAAGACCACAGTACTAACTGTTAGGTTGTGTGCCTTCCATAGTTCATTAGAAAGTCAAGATTCCTTATAAAGGAGAGAGTGTAATCATTTGTGCTAAGGTTAAGGAGATTGTATCAGCTTTAAGTGTTTGGTTGTTTCATATCTTTGAGGGTTTCAAGTTGTTAGAGTCACTAACAAATGGGTTACCCCTAAGGCGATGGGAATTATGAAGAATATGAACAGTCTTCCAGGATGAGGTTAGGGAAATGTTTTATTGGCATATCAAAGCTTTTATAAATCCCTATTAAGACTATGAGGAAAGGACTAAGATATCATGGTAAAGAGTTAAAGCTAGAAGTAAAGACTTGCGCGAACCACTATTAGTTTCTTTGTGAAAGAAAGGGAGGCCACTAAGAAAGTTAGACAAGAGGCAAACAAGAATGAGGAGTCATCTGGTAAGGATCTGGATGAACTCGAGAAGACTTTTTTTCCAATTGGATATTGGTGTATTGGGATATAAAAATTATATAAATTCATAAGAAGAGAAGGATGGTAAGAAAAAAGAGAAAGAAGAAAGAGAAATAGGTTACAAAGATAAAGGATGGTCAAGAATTAGGTGTGCCTACAATTCTGTACAGGCCTTAGTCTATGCAGTCATGGTGTGACAATAAGAAGATCACTAATGCACAGAGGGAGTAGTATAAATTGGATCAAAATTTTTTAGCCAGTGGGGAAAACAATGCCAATGAGAGGTCTAACTCAATAAAGGTATGCACTTCGTGGATCCAGAGTGGGAGTATATTGGGCCATGCAATTTTACTGAGGCTATCTATATAGGTATAAAATTGAACGACATCGAAAGCATGATTGTGAACTCCATCAAGGAAGTAAGTGATGAAGGAATGCAAAGCTCTATGGTGGAGATTAAGCCTACCATGACAGATGATGCAACACTTTGGGCAAATTTATTAAAGATTGAGATATGGGATGACCAAATGAATTAAAGTTTTGAGGGAATTGTCAAGTCTGTTGTTGGCACAGAGAATGGGGAAGAGGCAGTTCTTGTGCAGAATATTGATCTTAGGGTTATGAGTGATGAAGTAAAGGGTGAAAAAATGGAAAAGGCTCAAGAAGAAGAGACTCCAATCAACCAACCATATGAAGTTGACTTTTTTGCTACTATTGATGTTCTTATTTTAACCTATTTGAGGATGATGATGTATTTCTTTCTAAGTTTAAGACAATGAATGATGAATTTGCTTACTTGTATGATATGTTTCTTAATGGTAGTATGCATAGCATGCATCATTTCATAAGCATATTTAACATTAATTTTATGTGTACCAATGCCTTTAATCTTAGCAGATAGGAAAATCTAATGATCATGCTTATTGCCAGTGATGTTACACCAGATGAGCGAAGGAAGTTTGAACAGCTGCTTTGGAAATATCATAATTCAATTTTGCTTAGACATTATAAGATATATCTAAAGGTTAATAGGTGAATTACAATACATAAAATTCATACTTACCACACAAGAAATCGATAAAGTAGAAGCTTCGAAGAATGAGACCTAAGTGGGCCTAGTTGGTGAAAGAAGAAGTAATAAAGCAATTGAATGCCAAGTTCTTAGAGGTAGTAGATTATCTTGAATGGTTAGCCAATATAGTGTCAATATTGAAGAAGGATGGGAGAGTAAAGATGTCTATCAATTATAGGGATATGAACAACGCATGCCCAAAGGATGATTTTCTTTGCCACACATAGACGTACTAGTGGATAACATTGCGACTTGCATTAGGTATTCCTTCATGGATGGATTCTCTAAGTATAACCATATTCTTATGGCTATCACCTAAAGTGAAGAAAACTTTTATCACATAATGAGGGATGTATTGCTATAAGGTGATGTCATTTGGGTTTAAGAATATGGGAGTGACATACTAGCAAATGGTAACTACCCTATTGCATGACTTGATCCATAAAGATTTGTGCATGTGGATGACATGATGGTGAAGTTGAAAACTAGGGAAGGGAACTTTAAAGCTGTAGAGAAATTTCTAAAGTTGATTGATGAGTACAACTTGAGGTCAAATCAAAACAAGTGTGTGTTTGGGACAAACACTAGTAAGCTATTTAGGACACGTGGTTAGCGAGAAAGGAATAAAAGTGGATCCAGATAAGTTAAAGGCGATTCATGATATACCTATATCTAACATGAAGATGGAAATCTGAGGTTTTCTAGGTCACCTGTAATACATTAGTCGGTTCATAGCAAGACTAACTCCTATTTATGAGTTGATCTTTAAGTTGTTAACAGAGGATTAATCGATGAAGTGGAATCAATAATGCCAAAAGGCCTTTGAAAGAATAAAAGAGTATTTAAATAACCTACAAGTATTAAAGTTGCTAAAGCCCAAAAAATCATTAACTTTATACCTAACAGTAGAAGACAATTCTGTTGGTGCAATGTTAGCTAAGCAAGATGGAATAGGAAACAAACATATAGGCTACTATCTTAGCAAGACGTTACTATCCTATGAAGAAAAGTATAATTAGGTGGAGAAGACCTGTTTGGCACTAGTTTAGGCAACAAAAAAGCTAAGGAACTATTTTCAATCATATTTTGTATAAGTGGTTTTAAAGCTTGACTCAATTAAGTATTTATATAAGGCCCTTTCCTTGACTGAAAAATTGAAAAGTGGTTGATCTTGTTGACTAAATTTGATATTTTATAGCCAAGAAGGTAATCAAAGGAATGGAATTGTTATAGTACTTGGCATAGTAACCTCTCGAAAAAGGAGAATTTAAACTTCCCTAGTTCCTAGATGAAGGGTTAAGAGCAATTGAGCCTTAAGGGTAAGGAGTATACTTTGATGGAGCTATTAAAAAAAAATTGACGCAAGTGTAAGAGTAATTTTGATCTTGCCAGAAATAGAGATTTTCCTATAGCTAAGAAGTTGGACTATAAAGTTAATAATAACATAGTTGAGTGTGAGGCATGCACACTCAGTCTTAAACTTTGGAGACAAATAACGGTGAAAATAACAAAGGTGTTTAGCGACTCTTCGCTTATCATTTTGCATTTAACGAATGAGTGAAAACTAAAGGAATAACATTTAGGCATATATCTGGAGCATATAAAGGGATTGGTGTAGAGTTTTCAGATAATTATATTCCACCATCTGCTGGGGGAAGAAAATGTGATGGTTGACGCCTTAGCAATTCTGGCCTTTTTTTGGGATGAACCGAAGGCAAAGCTTATGAAACCATTAATCACACTTCAATTTAGGGTGTCGTATTATATAGGTAAAGGGGTGATATAAGTATCAATAGAGAACCGACCTTGGTATATACAAAGGTATTTGGAGAATGTCAAATACTCCAAAAAGGTCGAAAAGAAGGATAAGGATGTGATCCAAATGTTATCTTCACTGTTTATGGTTTATGACAAGGTAATGTACAAAAGGATTTCAATGGGGACCATTTATAGTATTTGGCTAAAGAATAAGCTAGTAAAGCCATATAAGAGGTGCTTATAGGAGTTTATGGTCCCCACATGAATGGCAAAGTGTTGGCAAAGAAAAATTTGAGATTGGGATGTTACTGGATGACTATAAAATGTGATTGCATTTAGAAGATTTGAAAATATCATGAATGTTATGTTCATTGTAGCCTCAATCACTTGCAATCAAAATTTGACCTCACCTTAGCCATTTATGACATGAGGTATCGATGTAATCTTAGAGATCAAGCTAGCTTTTGCAAATGGGCATATATACATCATTATGGCAGTGGATTGCTTTTCGAAATGGGTAGAGGCAGAAGTCTTCATTAAGCTGAGGGCAAAGCATATGTCATTATTCATTAAGAAAAACCTCATTTATCAATATGATGTGTTGCACCATGTTGTTATAGATAATGGTGTTCATTTTTAGGTAGAGGTCATGGCTCTGTTGGGAAAATATAGAGTAATCCACCATAAATCATCACTTTATAGGCCACAGGCCAATAGAGCAATGGAAGCAGTAAATAAGAACATCAAAAACATCCTCACAAAGATGGTTGAGGAGTGTAAAGATTGGTCTGAGAAATTACCTTTGCCTTATAGGGTTATCGGACAATGACAAGACGATCGACTGGGATGATGCCATACTTTTTGGTATATGGGGTAGAGGCAGTGCTACCTACCGTGCTAGAAGTGAAGTCTTTTACGAGTACTAGTGGAATTTGACATTCATGAGTATTAATGATAAGAATTAGATTTAAACAACTGGCTCTATTAGATAAAAAAAAAAAAAGATTAAAGGGCCTGTATCACATTTAACTGTATCAAGCCAGAATGGCCTGCACATTTTACAAAAGGGTTAAACTAAGAATGATAACGATTGGTTATCTTGTGCTGAAGGCAGTCTAGCCGCAAACTCAGGATCCCTAAGGAAAATTTAAGCCAAATTGGGACGACCCTTATGTGGTCAAACAGTTATACTTAGGTGGCATGGGGAAACTAGCATATATGGATGGGAATGAATTCAACGAACTAATGAACTTAGACCGGTTGATGAAGTATTTCGTATGAGGTGTGAGAAAAGTAAAATAGGCAACTAAGTTAAAAACCCAAAAGGGCAACTTATCTAAAAATTAGGGCATAATAATAAGAAAAAGGAAAATAAAAAGAAAAACTCATTAAGTCGAAAACCCAAAAGGGTGACTTGCGCAAAAATTAGAGCATGAAAAATAAATAACAATAATTAAATGCAAACAAAAGTCAAGAGAGTGCGACTGACCACTGGGGTACTGTTGACATGATAGCAAGATGATAATAGAGAAGATAGGGATGAATGAGCAAAGGATCTGAAAGATATAGGTACTAAGCAAGATGATTAGATAAACTAGTGTGCCAACATTAAAAGTATAAATTATGCACTTAATTGATGTGTAACATGCAAAATGAAAATGACTCGTCTTAAGCATAGTATCAATTTGAAGTACATTTGCATAATGAAAGTGAGTTTGTCATATATGTTTTTGAACTAAAAGTAAATATAGAACAATATTTTTTGTGAAAGATTATTGTTTACTATTTATTGATGTGATGCATATGGCTTTAAAGGTCATGTAACCATGCCATGTAGTCCACATCATTATCAGGCTAAGAGGCTCGATCAATGTAACAGTCATATGTGTGGCGACTGGTCCATGTAGCCTCAACTCTATCCAAGATGAATTAGGACAAAGGACCCTTTACAAATAAAGGGAGGAACTATAACTCAAACTAAGGAGGACTGAACTAGCGATGTACATGAGTTGGGCCATAAAATGTGCTTAAAGCCAAGGCAAGAAGAATGATGCAAATCCCCATAAGTCATCAAGGAAACACATGATAGATTTCACCATATATAGCTTTAATAAATGTCAATGGCAGTGATACAGGGCATCCACTCATCCCATTTTGCCCTAGTAGGAGTCGACCTCGTTAGGCAACTATTTAAATGATGTTATGGGTAATAGAGCCTCACATCCATGATCGGAGCAACCAATAATGAAAAACTCTCTTGTAACAATATATGAATAAAGAAAAAAAGAAGAAATAAAAAAATAAAAAGGAAAAATATAATAGAATATACTCATTAGATTGAAACTCGAAAGAGCATCCTAAGTAAAAATGAGCAGCCCATTGTATTGAAAACTCATAAGGCTAAGCAAAAATTAAGGCATAAAAAAATAAAAAAGAAAAATAAAAAGAAGAGGAAAATAAAAAAAGAAACACATAAGAAAAGATAATATAAGAGAAACTCTTACCTGAAATAGTAGGGGGCTCCCCGTAAAGGAATCGTAACACTAAAACCCATTCTATCAAGCCTCATAATGGTCTTGCCCAAAATCATTGGCACGGGGGTCCTCCCTAACTCAGTTCCCATCAAAAGTGGCAAAATCTATAAATCAATCTCTCCATCATATTTCAATAACAAATACTTGGCCATCAGAATGACTACTGCAATACTAGCCTAAACTACTCGAGCATGGCTCCTAGAAGGGAAAAGAGTGATGAAATGAGCCATAAGGATTTTCTTTTTACCCAATATGTACCCGAGTACCTCCTCATACTGCATGTCAAAAAACTCTACCATCTTTTAAACATATGGGTAATCTAGTTGAGGTAGTGTATTTCGGTCTGTAGTTGTGACGTGACAGTCGAGAATGGCACTAAATTACTTTAACATGGAGTGTATCTCTACATCTCCTAAGTGAAAAGTATGGGTAATGGGATCCCATAAGTCATAGGTTGCCTACAAAAAGTGAGTGTCGAGGTAGACAGATAAGAGGTAGAAGAGAACTAAAAGACCCGCCCATGTTAGATCATACCAGATATGGGGAGAAAGAAACCTTAGAAATGCTTTTGACATGGTTTAAGGAGCCTAAAGTAGTGGGTGTTAAGAGCAAGTTTGAGTTGAGTATTTATAGAAGAAGAGAAATTTGGCAAGTATGTACAACCCCTAATTAGGTCTATACAGCCTCTAGCCAGGGCTGTATAGCCCTCCAGCTAGGTTGTACAACCTTGAACTTCTAGGGAGAGATTAGGTAACTTATCCTTTGCACTTTGGTCTTAAAATGACATTTGTACCTATCTTGGAAAACATATATGTAAAAAAATGATAGCACACATTTAAAGACACATAATTCGAGGTAAAATAATGTTTTTGTATTAAAAGAAAATCAAAGTATCAGAGTTTGACACAAAAAATGGAGACAATGTCACCTCAGTTTACCCTAGAAGAAGTTCTAAGCAAGCATCTAAAAAATAAGGCTTCCAAATCACTCAATGAATTATACAAACATGCCATATATCAATTAAATGTACTATATTGAAATGGAAAAGAGGAAAAAATGTCCAAAAAGCCATGAAGGGGGTCTCTAGAGCTCAATTGTCTCCATCTTTATAGGGAGTCGTCCCGGAGTCCTCAGCCTTGCCATTTGTCACCATATACTCGCGCTCCGTAATCGCTTAAGCTAAGGTCTCAATTTATGCCTGTGCCTATACCAGACGCTAATCCTTCTCTTTAATCTCCTAGTTTAGATGATGGATCATCTCTTATAAGAACACGAGACAGGATGAATATGACATAAAACATAAATTATGAACCTATATTCATGCATTGCTTTTGTTTTCCCTTACTAACCTGTATGGACAACATCTAGTACGCCATAGCCTTCTTCAGTGCACTTATCATAATAATGATAGCCTCAGCTTGCATATGAGGATTTTGCAAAAAGGAATATAAAAGCATCCTAAAAAATAAAGCTTACATCATAGTTAGGGTATAATGAGATAAAGAAGAAAATGCTTACATGGGTGGTCTCTGCTGGCTCAAACATATAGGCAAATCAGCTGATACATAGCAACATTGTAGACTTAATCAATGAAGCCATGCAAGACTCTAGCAAAATGTATGGCATCAAAGCTAGGTCACCTACCACTATAAGCCCCATGCCTCTCGAAGTCAATCATGGGCTCGTTTGCTGCACCAAGCAGCAGCCTCAGACGTTGTAGTGGTGGTGATAGTTCATCACATAACTATACAGTGGTGCCCTAACCACTGTGTTGCAGGTCGACCCCCTCATCAAACATGCAATGAGGGAATGCCCTAATAGCCGGCTCTAATAGAAGAAGACTTCCTATGAGTACTCCAACTATCCACGACCTGTAAGAGGTATTAGCAGAAGATAGTGGCTCCCCTGGCAAATAGCATAGTGTTGCAGTGAGCTCTGCACCCTCAAGGTCCTTTGCCCATAATAGGTTCATGGATAGGTATTGTGTGACAAGTCACTCATTTAAGCCATCGTGTGATCCATAGCAACATCATTGACTTAGTCAATAAAGTCATACAAGACTCCACCACACTGTCTGGCATGAAAGTCAAGTGATCTAGCACTATGAGCTCTATGCCTCCTGAAGTAGATCCATATGCTCGTTTGTTACACCAAGTAGCAATGTCAGACGTGGTGGTAGGGGTGAATATCATCGCATAGCTGTGTAGTGATACCTTAACCCCCATGTTGTAGGATAACCACCTCATCAAGCATATATCAAGGGAATGCCCTAATAACTGCTTCTGATAAAGGAAGACTCCCTATAAATGCTCTAACCATTCAGACCTGTAAGGGATATTAGTAGAAGATAGTACTCCCTTGGCAAGTAGCGTAATGTTGCAGTGAGCTCCGCACCTTCATGGTCTATTGCCCAAAATAGGCTTATGATAGGCACTGTGGGATAGGCTGCTCATCTAAGCCCTCATGATAGGGAAAGATGTACTCGCCTAAGTAGGGCCACACCATTAAACGACGTCCATGAGAGATAGCCTTTACCTCTATCACCTCTAAAGGCCACATCTCTATGGGACCTTTCCAATTAAGGCATAGCTATAAAGATGGGAAATAATCATAACTCATATAATTTTATGTGTAGGGAGAAGTACCTCGTCCAAAGTAATCGTGTTCAGGCAAGCACACCTAGCAATGACGAACGAATCCTCGTAAGATATGACACTCCATCATGAGAAACGAAGGTAGCCACCATCCATATCATCCTCGAGGTCTAGCACTACCAACAAGCCTAGCTCAATGCCTTATACATGTGAACAAAGATAACATAAGTCTCAAAGCAACCAAATAGGACTCCAACAAAAAAAATTTTTGAGAAATACGATGAGAACCCTCCACATACCACACATGTACCCTATGTCCTGTGAGAATCGATTGAGATATCTATAAAGTTATACTAGTGCCATAGACCCATAGTCAAAATGGTATAGTAGGGCTAGGTCTTCCAGCATTAGCATTAAGCAAAGCTCGATCACATCAGAGGTGCTCGAGAATAAGACTCCCAATAGGGCATGCAATAGGAAACAAAGTGCATACTAGTTGATCACCTCATCAAAGCTATCGTATGTGACATGGGGCACGTAGGCCCGTATATTAAATCTTGCCACTATCTCGCTCTCCTTAAGTAGGGGAACACAACTAAAGACCTAAGCAAGCAGTCCCTCTAAAGTATTGGCTCATGCACACTATAATTTATGGGTAAGGAAATACCCACAAATTGCAGCCTGATCATGAAGATGAAGTCCCTGGGTACAATCGTCATCTCACTGATAAAAGGCAGATGGAGGTAAGGGTCATATCCATCTATTGCTCTAGCAGTGTGTGCATCATCACCAGATCAACCTTTGACATCTTATCTGGTAGCATCCACAGAAAGGTCTAAATTATCGTACCCTTTAAGCAAGTTAGGACATGAAGGTGTAGCGTCCAATCGCACTCCCCAACGAAACCCATATCCTCGCCTTCCTTCTAGAAGGTGACAATCCTCTGCAAGAGAAGAAAAATAAATGAAAAGGAGATTGAATAGTGGAAAATACCTTATGTATATATTTTATATGCAATTATCAAGGTTCGAGAATGAAAGAATCAAGCAAGTCTGAATTCAAAGGCAAACAAAAAAAAAATCCTACCTACCAAGGATTAATTATAAATTTTATGGAAATTATGAAGGTAGTTTCCTAAAAAAAAATTTTGACATCCATAAATGAAGCATCACTAGACTAGTAATTCACAAGAAAAATGAATTACTTGCTCAAGTATGTACCCTAATTACTCCAAAAATACTCTATAAATTAATTTTGGTTTTCTTTGTGCAAGTCACAAAATAAAGTCTAAAGTGAACGTAAATTGAGGCAATAGATTAGATCGATAGATAAAAAATAAATCTCACTCAAAATAAAGGGTGAGTGTCCTAGAAATTATTTCTAGTTATATGATAAGTTAACCTAATGTTAGTAGGCAAATAGGAAATTTTAGGGCAATGCCCAAGATTTACAATGGTGAGATAGATAGGAAACAAAAAATAAAATAAAAGGAAAGAGAAAAGAATGCCTATTGCTCCTGAGGTAGTTTTTGTAAGGTGACAATACAAGTTGTAAATCGTCAATGTGTTGCCAGTTGGACAAAAGCAGGGTGGGACAATCTTCGCAATTGCACCCCTAAATTGGCTTATTTGTTTGAAGCCCCCACTGGGATAGCAGTTGCTCTAGAGTATCTAGTGTCACAAGGTCCTCGTTAGAAACTCCTTTTAAAAGTCAAACATCCTATCATCGTAGGACACAACCATGGTAATTGCCTAAAGAATTAAAGGAACCTAAGAAATAAGTCCAAAGCTTCAAGTGAGTAAAAAAAGAGGAAAAAAAAAAGGAATAGCGTAAATGAAAATGTCGCTTTCAAAAGGATATATATATTTCACTAAGGTTGTACAGCCTTGGTTGGTATGTATAGCCCCTTTGTAGCTAACAACCCCAAGTTTAGCCTTGAGTTCACCTCACCTTCTAACCCATCTAACCTTATTTCCTCGTTTGGCCTACCATGACCAACCATGCCTTTCAATCCCAATTAGGCCAACTAACCAAAATATCCATAGCCTCTCATTCTAGCCTAATTACACCAATTTATTAAAATTCTCCTAGCGTGTCTTTCAAGCCCAATTATACTAATTTACCAAAATGCCCTTAGGCTCTCTTTTAAGCCTAATTATGTTAATTACCAAAATGTCCCTAGCTTTTCAAAAGAACTCTAAAGTAACCAAATTGCCAAAATGCCCTAGCTTCTTAAAGAGTATAAAAGCTATCAATTTACCAAAATACCATTATCTAAAGAAGAGTATTTTACCCTCTGAATGGTTGATGAAGATGTCAAACAGTCCCTAGAGCTAGGATACTAGGTAAATTATCAGAATGTCTTCATTGCTTTTAGAACGCATATAGAACACCTTAGGCTTTCTAATCTAAATAAAGTCACCAAAATGCCCTTAACCTCCTTCAAAACCTTTATAAATATTTTAAGACAAACTTCTTTTTGGAAAAACCAAAGGAAGCATTTCCTATAACATTTAGGCCTAGGCTCATTACCTTAAGATAAAAGACAAGTCCCCATGATAGCCATAAGGGTTACAAGGACACTAATCCTTTTTATGAATGCTATAAAGGTCGAATGACATGAAAACTACCCAAAAGGCACCTCTGAGCCAAATCTATCAATTGAAGGGCTAAAGTAACAATCGAGAAAAGATACAAGAACATTGGTAACTATAAGAAGCCATTTATCAATCATTAAACCCAGGTACTTGCTAAAGAGTTGTTAAAATCGTTTCAGTACTTGCTAAAAAGTTGTTAAAACATACATCACAACTTAGTACCTGCTAGAGAGTTGTCATAACCACTTTACTACCTATTAGAAAGTCGTTTAAACATGTACCAAACACCTAGCGCCCGCTAGAGAGCTATCATAACCACTTTAATACCTGCTAGAAAGATGCTAAAACAAAACCAAACACTTGTTACTTGTTAGAAAGCTACAAAAAACTTTAGTGTCTATTAAAAAGCCACTAAAAACATATGCCAAACACCTAATACCTACTAGAAAAACTTTAGTGCTTTCTAGAAAGTTGCTTGGAACTTTAATGCCTGCTAGAAAGCTATCCAAAAGTTTAGTACTTGCTAGAAAGCCATACATTAAACACATGATGTTTGTTAGAAAACTATCAGAACAGGCTTTAGTACCTACTCGAAGAGCTACTATTGACAAGTATCCTTTGGAATCCTTACTAGTGTTTGCATTCATTATTTCACTTTGTTGAGACTTTATCAAATAGTCATTTCTCAAATGTTGTTTCCAAACCCCACAAAGTAAGGGCAAACTATAAGTATTAGATTTTGGACTTCTAAATATAGAGCTCATTGATGAAAATCACTAAACACATCCTTAAAGTGAAAAGGGGAATTGCTAAAAGAAAGCATAAAGGCCTTAAGAAACCTTGGAGAACCTTAAAACTTAGCATATGACTAAAAGCCCATCACCAAGCCCAAGACCAACAACTTATGCGATCAACCTAGCCACTAAGGCTACACAACCCACTCTTGAACCCTAACCCTCATAATCTTCTAGAACTAGTCCTTTTTTAAACCCTAGTGTTGGACTATGATAGTTAATCCTAAGTCTTTGACCTTTTTTATCATGACAAAGGAGATTGATCAAGCCTAATGTCTCCATTAAGTGTTGTTTTATAGAATTAAGCTAAATTTTCATGTGGAAGTTGAATGGAGTTCATAATCTTTAAGAAGGCAAAGTTCATCCAAATTTGCGATCAGAGGCTTCTAATTCATGACTGCGACTTAGCTTAAGAACAGGGTGAAACCAGGCCAGACAAATTCGCGGTCATCATCTTTGTTGCGAGTCATCCAAAGATGGGAGTGTCAAAGTTATAGACAAATTCATGAACAGTGTTTTCTCTTAGTCATGACTATGAATTCCATAGTGACCTGAAAAGGAAACCAAGTCCACAACCACAATGTGCTAAGTATCCCAAGTATCTGTTGAAGAACAAAATTCGCGAAGGCGACATTATGGGTAGTGACTGCTAATCATAAAGATGAAGATTCTCCTTCAAATAAAAGAATTTGCATCCTAAGTTGTGCCTTGTACAAGTAAAAATTGCGACTGCAACTTTTGTGGGCAGTTATAAAGCAAGAACTATATTTTCTTGATGGACTAATAAGGAGATGACACGAGGACTAGCTGTTAGACATAAATGAGATTTTTCATCGTAATTTTTAGCTCCCGTATGAAAATTGGAATGTCACAATTGCAAATCCTCAGTAGCGACCACGACTATCGCCTGTCATGCAATTAATACAGAATCTGCCTAGCATGATTTGGAGATTTAATAAGCTTCATAGTGTAACATCTCTTTGGTGGGTATGAGCTATAAATACTCCACCAAACAAATGAAAATGTAAGAGAATTCATTAACTTGTAGCAAAACTCTTGCAAATTTGCTACTCATTCTTTCTATTCTATAAGTGATTGTTTGATGTGAGCATAAATTGTAATAGGTTTTAGTGTGAGCCTGTAAAAACACTAGAGAAAGGTTTTAGTGTGAGCCTGTGAAAACACTTAAGAGAGGTTTAGTGTTAACCTTAGAAAACACTTGTAAGAAAGGTTGTTGTGTGAGCGTTGAAAACACAAAGTGTAAAAGTTAGGTGTGAGCTTGGAAACACCGTTTTGAGTAAGTAAAACACCCAATTGTAGAGAATTAGGGAGTGGACATAGGGTTGATTTATACCCCAACCACTATAAATCTTTGTGTCTTCTTTTCTACATTTCCTTATCCTTATTTTAATTTTTTTTTAAACACTAATTCAAACTCCCTTCTTAGTGCATAAGGCCAACAAGTGGTATTAAGGCCAAGTCTCATGAACAGGCATTAATTGGGTGAGCAAAGTTCATGGCACAATAAGGAATTCTCTCACACCTCAAGCCCTACTTTGATGGATCCAACTATACTTATTGGAAGTATAGGATGGAGATTTATCTTGACACATATGTAGTAGACCTTTGGGATGTAGTAGTTAAAGAATGGAAGCCACACTCTAAACTAGTGGATGGAATTGAATAACTCATTCCAAGGGAAGATTGGGTTGAAGCTCACAGGAGGTCAAATGGCAAAAACAAAAGTGCAATGGCCATTCTTCTAAGTTCTCTCTCTAAGGAAGAGATTAGAAGAGTGCAACAATGCCAAATAGCTCATGCCATTTGGAAGACTCTTGAAAACTATCATAAGGGCACAACACTGATTAAATTAAGCAGATTGGAGATGTATGTGATGGAATGAGAGCTTTTCATGATGAAGGACCATGAAAGCATCACCAAAATGATGAATAAACTCCTATCCATCATCACTAACATGAAGAAATTTGAAACGACTCTCACCACCTATGAGGTAAGCACATTAAAACTCATCAATTAGATAAGTTTGGTGCAAGAGTGTGCAACATTCAAGAGTCCAATCTGAAGATTGAAAAGGTTCCTATAGATGTGTTGATAGGCAAACTCTTAACTTATGAGTGAGCCTTACAAAAGGATGAGCAAATGAAGAAACTAAGGGGCTAAAGAGAAAAATTAGAAAAAGAAAAAAGAATCTTAGCACTCAAATCCTCAACCAAAGAGAAAGAGGTAGAAAAAACCTATAGTAATGAAGAGAGTAACAAAGATGAAAAAGAGCTAGCAATGCTCCCAAAATGACTAAGGAGTTAATTAGAAGAAGAAAAGAGAGAAGAAGCTTTAAGAAGACAACTCCTAATCCTAGAGATAGAACTAATAAAGTCACTTGCAATGAGTGTGGCAAGCAAGACCACATCAAATACAATTGTCCCAAGATAAAAAAAAAAGAGGAAGAGATGGGACAAGGAGAAGAAGTAGAGTTTTTCAGCCACTTGGGATGATAGCTCAAGTGAAGATGAAGAAGAAAGAGAAGTTGCCAATATTTCCTTCATATCACAATAAGATTCTTCAAATGAGGTAAGTACTTCATCTCACTCTTATTCATATTTAGATGATTTTGATGAGATAAATGAAGAGCTTCTAGAGGCTCTTACTATGAGATATGACAAATACAAGTCATAAATGAAGTCGTACAAGAAACAATGTCTTAGATTAGAGGATGATTATAAATCCCTCAATGATCTTGTAAGTGAATTGAGAGCATCAAATGATGAGCTTAAAAAATCTATGAAAAATCTTTCCATATAATCTTCATCTTTGGCTTCACTGAGAAAAGGGAATGACTCCCTAAAAGGAGAAGTCACTGAGCTTAAAAGTTCAACCTTTAAGTTCTACAAAGGAAAGGAAGCTTTTGACACATTGATTGTGTCTCAAAGACCACCATTGATTATACATGGTTTAGGCTTCAATGGAGCCTCCTCATCATCACATACTACATTTGTTAGATCATCTGAACCTCAAACCTCAAGTGTTGAGGTAATTAGGAAGAAAAGTGCTCCTAGCACTAAACCTCCTAAGCCCAAGGGTAAAGGGAAGGCTCCCGTAAGCTCAAGAGCCAAAACTCAAATAGCCAACCATGCCTGCATGTATAACAAAAAGCAAGATCACACTAGTAAAAAATTCTCTACTACTTCTCATCGCACATGCACATGTATGCACTCACATAATCAAGGTATGAGAAGGCCTTTTACTCATACTAAGTTTATGCATAGGAGAAAGACTCCAAAGTCTAAACACTAATGTCATTATTGCATGAAATTTGGGCATGTTAATATTCATTGTTTTATTAGGAAGGCTCACCTCAAATTAGAGGACCCTTCAAATCCTAACCTCCTAGGACCCCATATGCTTGGGTATCTAAGAAAAGGTGACTCACTTTTATTGTGTAGGGGAGCATGGCAACCACCAAATCATGCAATTGGCATGTGGATAATGGATGTTCTAAGCATATGACTAGAAATAGAAAGCTATTCACATTATTGAAGGAAAAAGAAGGTAGAGATGTCACTTTTGGTAATAATGTCAAGGGTAAGATAATTGGCATTGGAACCATTGGTAATAATTATTGTTCTTTAATTAATAATGTTTTATTAGTTAGTGGTTTACAACATAATTTGTTGAGTGTAAGTTAATTGTATGGCAATTGTAATAAAGTCACTTTTGATCCTAAGGAATGTCGAGTCACCACATTAGTGGATGATGATGTTATTTTGAAGGGTGAAAGGAAAGGCAATACCTACTCAATTGACTTAGACAATTTGGCTAACCAATCTTTTAAGTGTTTTATGTCTTTGAGCAATGAAGCTTGGTCATGGCGTAGAAGGCTTGGACATGCAAGCATGGTTCTTCTTTAAAGCCTATCTAAAGGAAAGTTGATGGAGGGCCTTCCCAAGCTAAATTTCACTAAAGACAAGACATATGGTCATTGCCAAATGGGGAAGCAATATCAAGCCTCCCATAAAGCTAAAAATGTTGTAAGTTCTTCTAGACCTCTTTAACTAGTTCATATGGACTTAATAGGATCCACTAGAAGTGTTGGCTTAGGTGGAAAACATTATGCACTAGTCCTAGTTGATGATTACTCTAAGTTTACTTGGGTATCCTTTTTAACTCATAAGAATGATACTTTTGATGCTTTCAAGAGTTTTGCAAAAAGAGTTCAAAATGAAAAGAGTTACTTCATTTATTCAATTAGAAGTGACCATGGAAAGGAATTTCAAAATGAGTCTTTTGAAACTTATTGTTCGGAGATTAGATTTTTCCATAATTTTTCATCTTTTGGAACACCATAACAAAATGGTGTTGTAGAGAGAAAAAATAGAACACCAATAGAAATGACTAGAACCATGCTCAATGAGTATTCTTTACTGAAGTACTTTTGGCCTAAGCCATTAATACTTCGTGTTATATTGCAAATAGAGTTTTTAAAAGACCCATTCTCAATAAAACATCTTATGAGATATGGAATGGTAGAAAACCTAAGATATCATACCTAAGAGTATTTTGGTGAAAGTGTTATATTTTAAATACCAAGGATAATCTTGAAAATTTTGATTCCAAGAGCAATAAAGGAATATTCTTAGGCTATTCCACCTTTAGCAAGGCATATAGAATCTTTAATAAGAGTTCAATGGTTGTTAAAAAGTCTACGAATGTTGTTTTTTATGAATCTAATAAACTTGATATTGGGAAAGATGTTTTTGTGAATGATCTTATAGGTGACTTTGAAAAGCTAGAATTAGAAGGCACTATAAGAAGAGAGGACAAAAACAAGGAAGGAGTTGAATCATCAAAAGAAGATGAGGAGCCATAAACATCAACAAAGAGATGAGCCAAGCCAAGATTTACCCAAAGATTAGAGATTTTCCAATATCACCCAAAGGACTTGATTATTGGTGATACCTCTAAAGGTGTAAGTACTAGATCATAACTTCATCTTTTAGATAATAATCTTGCTTTTGTTTCTCAACTTGAGCTAAAATTAATTGATGAGGCTCTTGATGATAAGAGTTGGGTGCTTACTATGCAAGAGGAACTCAACCATTTTGAGAGAAACAAGGTATGGGAACTTGTCCCTAGGCCTAAAGAACACTCCATTATTGCTCACAAATGGGTGTTTAGGAACAAGTTAGATGAGCAAGGTCTTATCACAAGGAATAAAACTAGATTGGTTGCTGAGGGATATAATTAAGAGGAAGACATAGATTATGATGAGACATTTACCCCCATTGCAAGATTAGAGGCCTTTAGGATACTTTAATTTTTGTATGTCACATGAATTTTAAGCTTTTTGAAATGGATGTTCAAAGTGCATTTTTTAATGGAATTATTGAGGAGAAAGTCTATGTTAAACAACATCCTGGTATTGAGTCACATTATTTTCAAAATCATGTTTTTAAATTGAACAAAGCCTTATATGGATTAAAATAAGCTCCAATAGCTTGGTATGAAAGGCTTAGTTCATTTTTTTTAAAAAAATAATTTTGAAAAAGGAAAGGTGAACACCACACTATTTGTTAAAAAGCACAAGCATGATACACTAGTTGTACAAATTTATGTTGATGATATCATTTTTTGTGTTACTAATGAGTCTCTTTGTGAGGATTTTGCTAAGTGAATGACTAGAGAATTTGAAATGAGCATGATGGGAGAACTTAAGTTTTTTCTCGATCTACATATCAAGCAAACCAAAGAAGGGATCTTCATCCACCAAGCTAAATGCACTAGCGAGATACTCAAGAAGTTTGACATGGACGGTTTGTAAAGTAGCCAAAACCCCCATGAATGGTACCATCAAGTTAGATAAAGTTGAATCGAGTAAGATGGTAGATGAAAAGAGATATCGACGTACGATCGAATCTCTACTTTATCTTACTACTTCTAGGCCAGATATCATGTTTAGTGCATGTATGTGTGCTAGGTTCCAATCCTCTCCTAAAGAGTCTTATTTAAATGTTGTTAAGAGAATTTTTAAGTATTTGCATGGCACAATTCACTTAGGGTTATGGTATCTTAGGGATTCATCTTTTAGTCTCATAGGATATTCAGATGCTGATTATGCAGGTAGTTTATTAGATAGAAAAAACACTTCTAGAACTTGCCAATTTATAAAAGAATGCCTAGAATCTTGGTTTAGCAAAAAGCAAGTGTCGGTTGCCTTATCCACTGCAGAAGCCAAGTATGTTGTTGCGGGTTGTTGTTGCACCCAAGTCCTTTAGATGAAACAACAATTAAAGGATTTTGGCAAAGTGGCTGATCATATTCCTATTAAATGTAATAACACTAGTGCTATAAATTTTTTTAAGAATCTCATCCAACACTCTAAGAGTGAAGACATAGATATTAGACACCATTGCCTTAGAGATCATGTGTAAAATGGTGATGTTGTGTTGGAGTTTATTTACACAATTCATCAACTTGTAGATATTTTCACTAAACCTCTCAATGAAGAAAGATTGAACTTCATTAAGAGAGAATTGGGAATGCTTGATGGAAGCTCCCTAAAGTGAAAATTTGATCTTATGTGTTGCTTGTATATGTGGTAATTGTATTTCTTATGTTTTTCTTTGTGACATATTCCCAGTGGATCACAATTTTGATTCTTTTAAAACTTATTTTTTTCATTCTTATCCTTGCTAACTTATAATTTGTGGTCGTTATCGTCCCTTCACGTCCGCAAATTACAAGTCCTAGTCACCCAACTGTCAAACATCAAATCGCGGTCACGAGAATCAAGCTTCACCGTGAATTTTGGTCAAGAGTTCAAATTTTTTATCGTTGTAGCAAGTATTCTCGGGGAAAATTTGTCTGTTACTCACATTTTTCAGAAATCGCTATCACAATCCCTGAATTCATGAACTTGAATTTAAGTAACTGCTAAGCCTTTAAGTGATTTGACTGCCAACTATTTCCAACTCTTCATTAATGCAATTCTAGTCGTTTGTACACCCCTTCAATGGCTATATAAACCCTCATAAATAGTGATTCTTATCACTTCATCCTACTTCAAAACTCTTATCCTTCCAAACCTCTTTAAACTCTCTAAATTCTCTTTATCTTTTGCAATGGCTCGTAAAAAGATCTCAAGAGCAGATAAAGGCAAGGTTGTGGCTCAGCCATCTACACCCCCTGCACTCTACCTAATGAAGGGCATCACTAAGGAGGAGAAAGAGAGATGCAAGTAAATTTCCTCAAAGATCATCCTTCCCAAGAAAATACCTTCTACCTTTTTATTAGAGACTTTGGGCATCAATGTAAAGATTTGTGCATTCCTCTCTAACTTGGGCTGGAATGAGTTCATCTTTCAAAATGAACCCGGTTATGAAGAAGTTGTGAGGGAATTCATGTGCATAGTCCAACTGAGTCACAAAGCCGATTCTCAAATGAGGTAATATAGATTAGTATTATGGGCATTTGGCCATCCCTTTTATATTACCTTTAAACAACTTTCCTCCCTTTTTAATCTTCAAGTTGGAGAAAACATTCCTTTCATCATATCCGCACTTGATGTCATTTATTTCGAATTTTGGTCAAAATTTTCTATTAAAACTAAACACGATCCCATAACTTTCTTAGACAAACACATTAAAACCTGACCTCTTTGGATACTCCATCATATCATCACCTTTTTTGTAAATACTAGAGGTGATGGTAATGAGAAAGTATCACAAAAAGACTTGTCATTTCTTTTTTGCCTTGTCAAAAACAAACTTATTCAAACTAGCCCATATCTTATGGATTAATTGATCCATATGACTACTAAACCAAAAGCCAATTCCTTCTACCTTCATGCATTATTGCTATCTATCGCTTTATAGGGGGCACTTGATGAGGAAAATGAAAAATTCCTCACCAACAAACTCCTGCCTTCTCAAAAATTTATTGACCTCACTAACCTCATCAACGCCAAAGCCATACACTCAGATACATATGCCTATACACTAGGAGCTTTTGGGGCTAAGAAAATGGAAGCCTTACAAGCCTTCAAGAGGAAGAGGCTCATCATTAAAGAAGGAACACCTCTAGTCCCCCTTCCCCAACCTAAACCCAAATCCAAACTATCTTTTGCCACCATTAGCTAAAAATTAGACAAGATGATGAGAAAGATGAAGAGGCGAATCCTATTTCTCTCACATCTTCATACTGACATGATGGATTTGCAAGAAAAGTTGGATTTTCCTCCTTGTCATCTTTTGGACTTCACTAAATTTGAAGATACTTAAGAAAAAGAAGGCAATGAAGAAGTTGAGGATGAAGATGAAGCAGAAGGTGCCAATAATAAGGAAGTAGAAGAAACTTCTGGAGATGATGATGACTCTCTAATATTCTAGCATAGGGATTCCTTGTATTTTCCTTTTTTGTTTTTAAATGAAAAACTTGTGATCCCACTGTTTGTTTATGAATAAATAAGAAATGTTTCTTTGAAATTCCTTGTCTTATGTGATTGATGGAATTTACTTTGATTGCATTCTTATTAATTTTTACTCCTTATGAGCACATATCTTTTTGTTATGCATGTGTTCTTTTCCCTTATGCTCCCTCTTTTTTATCTTGCCAAAGGGGGAGAGATAGAAACAAGAAAGAATCTAAGTCTAAGGGGGAAAGAAAATAACTTACAAATAATAACATAAGTTGAAGGGAAGCATCATACTATCATACTTAGGATTTTTTTTAGAAATTTCACTTTGATTGATTGAATGTCATACTAAGAAAATTTCACCTTAAGCATTCATTGAATCATCTTACCACTCCAAATTCACATTTATGCATTATTTTCCCTTAGGATCAATCTAAGTTGTCAAAATAAAAAAGGGGGAGATTATTGGACTAAGATGGTTAATCCTAAGTCTTAGACCTCTTTTGATCTTGACAAAGGAGATTGATCAATCCTAATGTCTCCATTAAGTGTTGTTTTACAGAATTAAGTTAGATTTTCAAGTGGAAGTTGGATGTAGTTCATAATCTTCAAGAAGACAAAGTTCATCCAAATTCGCGGTCAGAGACTTCTAATTCGCGACCGCGACTGCGACATAGCTCTTGAATAGGGTGAAACCAAGCCAGACGAATTCGCAAGCACCATCTTTATCGCGAGTCATCCTAAGATGGGAGTGTCAAAGTCACAGATAAATTCACGATCGCGAATTGCAATAGTGACTGAAGAGGGAACAAAGTCCACAACTACAACGTGTCAAGTGTCCCAGGTATACATTGAAGAATAAAATTCGCGAGGGTGACATTATGGTTAGTGACCACTATTCATGAAAATGAATATTCTCCTTTAAACAAAAGAATTTGCATCCTAAGTTGCACCTTATACAAGTAAAAATCATCACTACTACTTTTGTGGGCAGTTAGAAAGAAATGACTATATTTTCATGATGAACCAATAAGGAGATGACACGTGGACTAGCCGTTAGACACAAACGGGGTTTTCTACTGCAATTTTGGGCTCCCACATGGAAATTGGAATGTAGTGACTGTGAATCCTTAGTAGCTACCATGACTCTCACCTATCATACAGTTAATACATAAATTGTCTAGCATGATTTGGAGATTTAATGAGCTTCATAGTGTAAAGTCTCTTTGGTGGGTATGAGCTATAAATACTCCACCAAACAAATGTAAATGCAAGAGAATTCATTAACTTGTACTAAAACTCTTGCAAATTTGCTACTCATTCTTTCTATTCTTTAAGTGATTGTTTGGTGTGAGCATAAACACCAATTGCAATAGGTATCAGTGTGAACTTGTAAAAACACTTGAGAAAGGTTTTAGTGTGAGCCTGTGAAAACACTTGAGAGAGGTTTTAGTGTTAGCCTTAGAAAACACTTGTAAGAAAGGTTGTTGTGTGAGC